>JAJUPC010000604.1:0-169482 GCA_023614405.1 Avena insularis | reverse complement strand
ACAATGCCATGGAAAGTTGTCCTTGTAGCACGGAGCATGTTCTCGAGATACCCAACTTGCGCATTGTATCGCATACATGATGTTAATGCTACGCCATTGTCAATCGTACCTTTGGAGAACCTCACATTGATGTTAGGCCCAATGAATGCCGGATCAGCACTAAGCGCATATGAACCGAGGACTTGGCATAAGCTTGGGATGATCTTTGATGCTCGGTAATTTCTGGTCCGACCAAGGCATATACCTCGTCACTGCTGGCATTACGCATTGACCTCCATATGTCGGCGCAAGCTCTTTCTATCTGTTTCCTCGATGGTAAACACACGGTAACTGATGCTCTGTACTCATTCTCCCTCATTTCGGGGTACCTCATCCGGCTGATGTTGGTCTTCTACTTGATGCACTGCATCCCTTCTCTCATGGTTATCATACCTCGGCGGAGAGGCAACATTAGGATTGCGTGTTTGCTCGGAGAGCAATTGCTGCCGGGTAACTCCTGCCGAGGTTGATCATTCCGGGTGCTGAGCATTCCCGAACCACCTTGTTCTATCTTACGCATCCACTCACATTGCCTTGTTGTATGACCCTGGGTTACTTCGGATTTGGCGTGTGAAATTTACCGGCTGATCCAACATTGACTCATAAGTATACCTCGGGCGGTCCTTCTTTTCTTGCCACTTGTTTCTTTTTGCTCTGGCGTCCAAGTTTTCTTGCCATCATTTCTCGGTGTCCATTGTTGCCCTCGGTTTTTACGGCGTTGATTGCCCCTGCTCCGGGCTGATCTTGATTCACAGCAGCAACTTGTTGCGAACTGTACCGGTAATCCGGTCTGTCATCTCTTCTTTTACCCCGGTAGTCATTCCTCTGGAATGACCCGGCTCCATCTCTCTGGTAGTACTCCTCATTTGACTCGTTTGACACGAGCCTAGGTTGAGTCGGATCACCCAAAGCATACGAATCAGCAATCCGGATTGTCTCTAGTTGGCATTTTCCTTGCAATCTTTGCCATAGCTGCTTGCATATCTGCACTCTTGCACAAACCATGCTATGGCCTTTGACTCTATCACACCCTCACACGAGTTTCTCATAGTACACCATCGGGTTAAAAACTCCCGGTCCATCTTGTTCGGTCTCTGCTTACACATAGCTAGGGTCTGTGGCCTATTTGGCCTCTGATACGTACTTGAGAAATTGCTGATAAACATTTCCTCAAAATCGATCCAGCGATTAATACTTCCGGGTGGCAAATTGTTTAACCATAACCCTTGCTGGTCCCCTCAACATCTGGGGTCGTATCTCACAGCCCATCTCAAGTTGCACTAGCAATTTTCACAACCGTAGCATAGTTTATCAACCAATCTTCCGGCTTGTCTTTTGCCGTCATCGTCTTGTGCCTCTAGGTAGCGGAAGTTAGGCTCCTTCATGATCCGGGGTTCCCAATCTTGACCCTATCACATGATAGTCGGCCTTGGGTATCCTGCGTTCACCATTTCGAATCTCCATCGTTATACGGTCTTGCTCTCGTGGAGCACCTCTGTTGCATACCTCGGCCGGCACTTTGCTCTTGCCTTGGTATATTCCGCTGCGGTTGTCCTCTGCCGAGTTTCGCTCCGGCATTGCCATTATAGCATTTCCTTGACCGGCATTGCCTTGGTCATGGTTACCTTGGCCAGCTTCACCTCGGCTCACACTTCGATCGTCATTTCTCTATACTTCTTTTCCTTTCCCTGCCCTTGTCGGGTCATATGGGACGATCTGTTTGTTCCTCCTGGCGAGGTTACTACCTCTTCTCTAGGACCACCATGAGGAGATGATGCGGCTCAATGATTTCTGGGTTACCGAATGAATGATCTTGGAGGCCCCAGCTCTCTCCGGGTTTGCCCTGAGTAATTCCTCATTTTGCACATTCGCGATCGAACCAACTCATTGACCCTATCTTCTTTGTCTTTGGCCAGGCTTCACCCGTTAGACCCTCTAACTTCGGATGATTGCATCTGCTGCTCTGAGGTTCTTTGCCGGGTACTATACTTGGCCCCACGGACAAACAGTTCTCGACTCCTCAATCCTAGTATCACCTCTTTGTTCATTTCACTCATGAGATTTCTCCCTTTACTTTTACAGCATCAACTTTATTTGCCTTTGCATACTCACGCAGCGTCATGTTCAAGCGATCGAGCACGGCTATCTTTTTCGCCCTCTAGTATTTTTGCCTAGTTTCCTCTAGTTCGGCCTGTGCACGAGCCGGATCTACCACTGCTGCTACGGGTTTGCCAAGC
This sequence comes from Avena insularis, assembly GCA_023614405.1. Classification (NCBI taxonomy): domain Eukaryota; kingdom Viridiplantae; phylum Streptophyta; class Magnoliopsida; order Poales; family Poaceae; genus Avena; species Avena insularis. The sequence goes on along the minus strand of JAJUPC010000604.1, from coordinate 167,206 downwards.
TATCCGCCGCTTCCGCGCACATTCTCTGCCTCTCTAGTGGAGGACCTCTACCTTTCCTCGGTGCCTTAGGCGTTACCTCGGATCTAGTGCGGATCTTTGCTTGCTGCGCCGGCGCGGCGCGATCATCATCACCTCTGCAGTCCGGAGCGAGTGATCGCGCCCGTGAACCACGCTAAGGGTGGCTCGCCTACCTCGACGGCGTGCAGCGGATGAATGCGACACATCCACAACAACGTAGACCTTGTCGCGCGGAAAGCTTGACGAAGAGGCGTTGCGCGGAAGAGGGCGTGCGAAGCAGCCAGCATTATCGTGGCAAATCCAGCGCTCCAAAGCGCTAAACGAGCCGGAGCGATCGTTGGCGGTGCCGATGAGTTTCGTCCGGATCTTGACCTGCTAAGCTAGCCCCAGTGGCGCCAACTGTCGTGGTGGTGTCACGGCGGATGCCATGGATAGGCTAAAGGTGGGGACTAAATGCACTAGGGGAATCCGAGGGAGGGATAGTGTGGTGATTCCACACCAAGTTTTATATTTGATTCACCTTCACAGTTAAAAGTGCTCCTAGAGCTGTGTTCGGGAGAGGAGGAAGAAGGAACTCTCTTACTCTCGCCACTAGCTAGCCTTCAGAGCAATCTCTCCGGTATCAACCAGTAGAACCCAACCCGTTCAAGACCAACCCCTTCTACAGAGGCCCCAGCCCTCCTTATATAGGGGTGGCTAGGTCTCCACTTAGGGCATACGTGGAGGCATATTCCAGGGAATATGCCTCCTCCCAAAATAGTAAGCAGACCGGGTTACTTTTCCCCCGCGTCACCCATGCAGAGGCTACGTGAGCCTCTGCGGCGCCCGCGTCACCCGACATTGGCTTCGTCACCTTTGTCGGCCACGCCTCGGTGGTCCGGCCTCTTTCCGCTTCGCTCGCTTTCTGCGTCTGATTGTCACCTTTAATGAGCAGAGATACCTTCCTTCTCTTACAAGCTTGATATAGCGGATCCTACATAGTTGATCGGCCACACACTGTTCCACGCATAAGTTAGATACATCTCTTACAGGCTTACGGCTTAGTCGGTTGAGACCAAGATTAGGTGGGCGTCCCACGGTCAAGGTTACCCTGATGATTGACTTTGCCTTGAGGTGACTTGGCGACGCTCTGCTTTGTATGCCAGAACCTCATTCTTCGGCCTTTATACCACAGTGTGAAAGCCCTACACGAGGGTATCCTCTAACACTTACCCCTAATCGACATGCGGATAGAATGAAGATGGTCCTAAAAGCAGGCGACTTGATATTCATGGGCATCCGGAAGGATCTTCACGGAGGACCCCTACTCTGATGATGGGAAGATGTGATGATCATCGGTGGAGGTGGCTTACAAAGGTGCGTCGAGAAAGGGTAAAAAGGTCAGAAGAAGCGAATATTCTGCATATAGTGCTTCACTAGCCGAGGATGAGATCGAAGCGTTTCAAATTGCCTTCTAAGATCAAATTTCCTTACATTTCTGTGAGCAAGATAAGCGGTACCTAGATAGAGGCTAAGCGGAGGTTTAGTGGGATGAAGTCTCACGGCACGTGCTAATGGCCTTGAATACTTCCGGTTTACTCTGAGGTATAATGGAATGCCAGGCATGCTCCAAAGAAACATTGTTTGGGCTACGCAAGATTTTTCGACATGCGTCTCGAAAGTAAATTAGGCGTGAAACAACTTGGGAGGCTACAAGAGGAGATCGTCTTGCGATACTATGCGAGCTAAAGAGATCTACTTCACGCCCGCAGCATTCTTACGACATTATGGTGCATCTGCTGGTCCATATAAATTGAGAGGATATCATCCAACTTTCAGACGATGTTCCTCGCAGACATGATGCGTTCGAAGGATGAAACGGACACATCAAAGGATACGTTATAGCGAGGAGTCTGGCGGCGAGATGGAGGAAGCATAGCCAGGGCTTTACGGCCATAGAGGTGCATCTCTTTACGCTGCGAATTATCTAAGCATCGAGAACCTGTCGGTCTTCCAAGTCAATAGGCACCTTGGCGAGCTTCCGGATCGGGTCAAGGAGAGGGGTAATAAATCGCGTCTTTGTCACCAGACTATGATTGTCGGCGATGCGAGACTTTGATAGAGCAAACCTAGTCACGCTTCAACATTTAAATGAATGCGATCCTTGGGTACAAAATCACAAAAAGGTCAATCGAGAAGAAGTATAGTGACCGGGGCATACGGAGGGCCAGAGGAGAAAATCAAAGACACAACTCAGATTTCACAGCGTTGGTTTAGGGAAGACGCTCATAGATAATCCCCCACCGATGGCATTACGCGAGAGAGGAAAACATCATATTCACCTTGTCATGGGACCCATGCACAACCTGGTGACCTATCGGTGATATGATATCCGCTTGTTACACATTCTACCGCGGAGGAAAAGGACAACAAGTGTATGACTATCGAACTTCAGGCGTAACATGCTTCAAATTCTACACGATGACATAGCGTGAAAAGGGAAAGATTTTACTGGAAGGATCGAGGGAGATCTGGGGAGCCTCGACTCTTTGTGTGGAGAAAAGGTGGTGATGTTCCGTGTCGGATGGGCCAAGAGCATCGAGAAAGAGAAGACCGGAATATTTCAACCATGTTAATACCGAAGCAGCCAAATCCGCATAGCCGCCGGTGCGCCGTCAACTGAAAATTAACTTAGTGGGTACTAGCTAGCAAAGTGGACCAATGTTTTTTTATTCTTGACTGATAGAATGAAGCCTAGTAGTGTTGTGCCGTGAGGAGAAGGAAAAAGAAACATCATTGAAATAAGGATGGAGTGCATGGCAAGGCAAGACTTCGAACCGATCAGTGATCCAAAAAGATTGAAGAATGGCTGGCGGCTAACTTCGATGAAGAAACATACATCACAAGAAGAAAAAAACTGACCTTACCCAAAAAAGGTGGCCGTTAGAAGCGAAGAAACACCTAAAAAGTCTAGAATAAATTATTCATACTTGACAAAGAGGAAAAAAGATTGTAAAATGCTAGCTCAAAAAAGATTGTATTGATACATATGGTTCCTCATCACGGGTCGTGGCTGCCACTAAATCGGTGGGACTAACCCATTTTAGCAGGCGATGAGCAAGGCCAAAGAAAATCCATCATGATTACAAAGAAGCCATCGTCAAAATTTGTAAAATCTGTGCAACCGAGGAATAAATTGGGTTGAGATCATTTTGGTCCACCCGAACATGTGGAGGAAAGCAGCGACGAGGAAAACCACGAGGGTTCATGAACTTAAAGGAACAAGTGGTGTGGATCACATATTGAGATAAATCCGTCAAGACATGGCACAGCATCACCCTCACCTCCATCTGCCTACCAAATGGAGTCATGCTGTATTTGGTGGCCCGGATGGTGGTGACAAGGACGCATACCTGATTCCAAGCATGGTCATTAGCCACTCAAAGCAATGCGCGCGCGGTGATCCGATGAATTATGTGTTACATTGACTCGCCCATATGCTAGCCGCCTGTAGGAAGCATTAGTGACTCCATGCCCTCTAGCACGGTGGGCGCCGGAAGCATTGGTGACTCCTACCATCATGTGGCCCGGGCTTAATGCGGTACGATAGGGAGAATACGCAATGTTGACCAGAAGCCCTTCCGTGCCATCAAGCGAGCCCTCTCAGTCTCTTACCGCATATTACATAAATGCGTATCTTGATTGCTCAACATTAGTCGAGCTCGATGCCATCACGGTAAACCAAATACTTTGCTGAGTCTTGCCATTCAATACTCTTATGGCATCTTTTAATTTACCATATCATGTTTTTCATGAATGGATGTTCACATGCACTCTCTTAAGCTTAGCGTGAACAACGAGTTGAGGATGTTGCCAAGGGTACCATCCATTCAACCCTTGCACCGCCCACATTCCACTCCAGCCGATGCGGATAAGCGTGCATAGGGTTAAAATTATCACGGTGCTAAGAAAACTGCGATGACTGGAACCTCTCCATTCAACACGCTTCAAAGACGAGATGAAGAAAAGGTAAATCGTCATCCTGAGAAGTTGCTTGACTTATTCTGCTATGGCCAAAGAGAGCATGATTTGTTTTGGGGGAGGCCAAGGCCATCACCCGGAACCAGATTTCTTTCTTTCTGTCATGCGGCGCCAAGTAATAGCAAGACCCTACCATCACCTCCACTTGTGATTATTGGTTGGTCGCCTTGAACGCATGACCATGGTGCGGGATCCCGAACAAGGATAGCCGAAGATTACCCGATGATTTCATCAACATAATCTTTTCCCCGACGACCTAGCGAAGAAGACCAGTTGGTGGCCACTGCGAGAGAAAAGCCACTCGTAACAAAGCGTCTCTTTGGTTCTCGAGAAGCCTCCAGCTTGCACGCTATAGGAGCCAGCGGATACCATCAACCCGGCCCTTTAATTTCTAAGCCTGACACACTACCGCCCAGGGCGATCGATGCTTTCAGATTCACGGTGCTACCCACTTAAAAGTCAGCGAAAACCAGGAAAAATCACCTTTGCAGCTCGAGCTGGCCGATGGTGGCGTCAGCTACGGAATCACGATCAGAGTTTTAAGGGCCGGGCCACAAAGACCAAAAGGTATTATGTGGAGGATGCATGTGGCGGGTGAGCCCATGCTAACTAAGAAATTGCTTAGGCATTTCGCCACTTGAAGAAATATAGGAGTGTGCATGATGGTGTCTTGTGATAAAGCGATACCTTTCTTGCGGAGAAAAGATCCCACCGCACCAGTATGCGTGGTTAAGGTGCCACGAGGCTTCGAAAGCTTAGTTGATAATGTCCCCATGAGATCTGTTCTTCCCCACTAGCGGTTTGGCGACATCTTCAATATGTTCCACAGTATCCAAGCTGCACTATACCATGGTATATGCCTGTTTTCTCTCGGCCTGGCCATTCAGATCATTAGAGGAACACCCGGGCATCGCTATAGTGGACCCCCTACTACATGTCGTGATGGTAAATTTGCTTGGGAAGCGCCATTGAATGGCGGTCCCAGTGGCCTCGTTACCTCAAGGCATCTTGGTGGCGAACAAGACAAAAGGGAATACATTCTCGTGCCTTTCTTTCCCAAGTAAGTCATTATTCACCATTTTGCTGCCATAACATGCTTTATTAGATTTTCATCATTCTTTTCCAACACATTCCGTTTTGAATTGTTTTACTTGTGATGAGATCGACACTACACACTCATACGCTTGGCCTTTGAAACATTTCACAAGCCCGTATTTTGACTCAAGTCAAAGAAAAGAAAAAAACTAAAAAGATTAAAAGATCAAGGAAGTTACAGATGATGCTCTCACCGGCTATGCCTCAATGCGAAGAAGCGCCACCTTCGTGCGTGAAGCTCTCCAGGAAGTTTGGCGAGCATGTCTTCACCCATGTTTACGAATTCCCCTGCGTCGGCGGCCGACGAAGCGATGATCAGGAAGGAAGCCTACTATATGCACTCCATCACATAGAGGCGTTCTACTAAAGCAATAAATTCTCTGATGCAGATCATCTCAAGCGGTGGGCGAAGTCAAAGCCGGAGGATCAATGATTCAGATATTAGACAAGAGATATATCGCATCCCGACCTTGATTTGGGGCAATCATCGGCCGTGATGTCATGACTTCGAGAGGGTCTTCTCTGAGGAGGCAATCCCGGCAGAATAGCTTGAAGTAGCGTAGTAGATCGCCTATAGATGCAGGAGTGACTATAGAGGCGTTAAATACACGAAACAAAGGCGTCCTCCGTTACACACCAGGCTGGGCGGAAGTCTTCGATGTGTTGGTCTACAGTTGTAGTTCTTTATCCCCGCGTGTACTTGTATGTATAAACATGTACATGCTACTACTTAGTATTTTTGCTTAGCCTTTGTTTACCTTATTTGATAAGTATATCTTTATGTCCACGACTTTTACTTGTTTTTTCACCACCATTTAATTATTATTGCCAACTTTTAGATGGCCGTGATGCGTCATGTACAAAACAGGTTCCCGAGTCTATGATGATTGGGAAGGCTACTTGGGAAACCAGTGCACCATTTCAAGCGGACAATAGCTACAAAGGTACAACACTATGGCGGAGGCGGAAGCTGAAACGTCGTCTTATTTATCTAGCAGGGAGTTAGAAGAACGAGGAACGGATGAAGACCTATACCTCCGTCGTGGTGATGGTTATAAATCATGGTTATACATCACTTGCATGTTCCCCTAACTTTAGATGTCTAAGCGAGCTTCGCATGAGCTCTAACTAGTTGAGACATGTATTCATGTCATCACTAGCTACTTTGTAACAGTGATCGATCCATATAACTTATCACTGTGTATTTATGTATGTGACTTATCTATGTATTTGTTTCTATCTTGTTTGTGTATTTGTTTATTATTGTATATTTGTTGTATTTATTTACATCTTTGTATATACTGTGTATATCAGTTGTATTGTATATAATCTATATTGAATATCATACATGTTGAGTATTTTTGTTGTTTTTTGAAAGCTTCAGTAGTAGGCACTTTGTCGCTTTTATCGTGGTTAGTGGCGCTGGCGTTAGTAAGGCGCCATGCGTGGTCAAATAGTAGTAGCGCCTCGTCATGCATACAGGAACCTGTGATGGTGGTGGCGCACCCAGCGATCGCATGCTACTAACTAACTAGATACTAATGCGTTGCTAGGTCATGCGCCCACACGGGAAAGCAAGTAGTGAAGCGGCGCAAGATAGTCACGCTACCACTATTTCGAGATACCTATAGCGCTTTTGGCGGGTGTGCTCTGGCCGCTTTTTAGCCGCCAAGCCTAGCGCCCGAAGTCGTGCAGCGCACCCTAATGTCTACGGAAGGGGAAAATAGGTGCGCCCACAGGGCGTGCGTTTTCTAGTAGTGCACCTATAAAGCGACCAAACATACCACATACTTTTTCATTGTGTGCAAATAGAGAAGCGAAAGCAGGCCCGGTGAGAGTTTACGATCCCGATGGTACAACGCTTTTCTAGAGAAAAGCCTATAGAAGACATGCACATTAGAGGCACATTTACCATCTGCATACTCACGATAATATGGCGGCGCACCATGGAGAACTATCGCATACTCTAGTAATTTCACCAGGAGGCGCATATGCGTCATAGGATCGCCTCCACTATCATCTGTCTGGATGATCACGGCACCCCCCATCTTATCTAGAGGCGCTAAGCGGGACATACTACCTCTAGTACTTAACGATAGGCAAATGAAGGCATATGTGGCAAATGTATACCTCATCGCATATCTTTGCAGGTGGGCTCGGGTGGAGATCGGTGGTCCAATATATGAGGCGCATATTGCAAGATGCACCTCCGGAAAATGGTTTTGTCGCCCAATAAGTGACGCATTAGGGAAGCGTCACGCCTCCAAGCCCGAACCCGGGCCAGACGGTGGCTACGCCGTGGCGCAAACATGTTGGCATGTCGCGCCTCGGATAGTTCAGAACTATCGAGCGCATTCTTACGCAATATCGCCTCGCCATAACCTGGCTCACTTTTTTACGCACCTTTTTGGCCACATGCCACCCCTCCACTTTCCTCCACTTCTTCCTCTCCACTCAAAGAGGCAGTTGGTGGAGCCCCTCCTTCTCCCACCTCATTTCCCACATTGATTCACCATAGAATCTTGCTCAATCTCCATTGGTGACACTCACATGTAAGTGAAACTTTCTTTGCTCCTCTGTATATCTACCTGTATGTCCTTTTACTTCTCCTCCCAGTCTCTCTTAAGCGTAGAAAGTTGTCATTGGAGGGAAGTGTAGAAACACATGCTTATATATGCTCATGCTCTTGTTTGTCCCAGCGAACCCACCATGACTATATGATTGTGTTATGGTGCATGCTTCTTTTAATGCATGGATTTACATTTGAGATGCCAATGTTTCACCTTGGAATGTCGATTAATTTCTTTTTACGTTGAATTTCACGGCACTTCATGAGATATCCTCTTTTAGGGGAGGTCATCTTGCGAATTTTTTGAGGCGATCAGATGTCCATATATGCTCTAATTATTCTCTTGCTCTTTGGTACCTGCCATATGAGCAACCATGGTCCGACCACTGATTCACAAAGCCTAAGTGGATGGAGTGGATGAGATGCCGCGAGGGACCGATATGGCGCGATAGCAATCTGAACAAAGATGGAGATAAGATGTTTATGCATACATCGTTGCCAAGGCTGATGTATCACGATAAGGCATGATTACGGATTAAGCTTTGCGGCTGCACACTTTCCGACGTAGCGTAGTTTCATGGATGGCTACACTTTCGGGTATATACATGATGACGAAGATGATGATGAGGATGTCAATAATGGTGAAGATCAAGAATCTTTGGTCATGATCCACGAAGATCCCGAAGCGGCAGACGAGAGACATGTGATGATCATGAAGATCGAGGGTGTGTAGCCAGAGCATGAACCACGAAGATGATCAAGGTGGGCGCCGGGCATGAACACGAAGATCAGGTGTAATGGAAACCATGATTGAGAAATTTGGCTATGAGACCCTCATGTCCAGAATCTACTTCTCAAGGAGACTAATAACAGTGAGAGCTACTCTGCTAGAGAGAAATCTAAAATTTTGGAGAAAATGAAGAAGAAGACCACGGTCCTCCATTGTTGGAAGGATACGGCAATGACGGTGATACCCGAAATGCAGATGTAGCAACTCAAAAGGCTCAAGGAGATGAAGCCGACGAAACACAAAATATTAAGCCAGAATAGCCGGCGACAACATTGCATTCCTACAGCCGCGATATTCTTCCCAAGAGAACACATGTCCAACTAGTATCATTGAGGCCAATAAAATCCAGCGTGCCCTCTCAATCTACCGCACATGAATACCCACGTCATAAATGATTGCATCATCTCTTTGGGCGAGGACATGGAGAAGACCACGTGTCCGATGTGCAAGACCTCTCGATACAAGAGGGACCAAAGAAAGCTCCTAGAAAGGTGGTGTGGTACTTTCTTCTAACTCCCAAATCTATAGCGGTATTTTACGCGGACCCTCTGGAAGAAGAGCTCATGCTTGTTGTGCCGGAAAGAAAAGAGGCGGAAAGGCGATGATCTGGAGAAGGAGGAAATGCTTTGAGGCACCCTTTGGATAACTTGCTAGTGGAAGGTGTTGGACCTCAATATTACCAACATTTGGGAAAAGAGTCCAAAGGAACCTGCGGACTGGGCGTGAGCAGCGATGGACTCAATGCGTTGAGCTAAATGACACCACACACGGCTGGCCCGTGTTTGTATGGATCTACAACCTCCCCGGTTGTGCATAAAAATGCGTAACCATGGTATGCTGGTTCAAGGCCAAAATAGCCCTACTCTATAGACATCGATCTATATCTCACGTTGTTGAAGAGGTTGGCCACATTATGGGGAAGAAAAAGGGGCAGGTTATGCGGGATACCTCGAGACAAGAATACTTCAACATGAGGCGGCGGTGATCACAGACGGTGCAAGACTATCGATTCTGGATACTTCTCGGGGCAGGTTGTCAAAGGATTCTATGGGTGCGTTAGGTGCAAAAGATAATACAGCAGTACCACCAGCTACACTCTTAAATATCTCGAATTAAGGAAAACCGTGTTCGCCGGGCTCGAGGTGGCTTCCCAAGAATCCGCGCCTGGAAAGCTAGGGAGATGCTGTTCGATGGGATGGTGGTGCTCGAGAATCCCGGACAGAGGAGTAGCTAACACAAATCTCTGAGTTGTTGAATAAGCTAGAAGAATGCCTGCCTTGGGAAAGAGACCTAGAAGAGGCCAGGCCGCTGCTAAAGGTATGGAAGGCGAGAGTCTGCATTTTCAGGACTTGCCATACTAGAAGATCCTCTGCGTGCCTCCATAGCCTCGATCTCATGCATATCCACGAAGAAGCGTGGGTGAGAGTCTGCTTACGCCACCCTCCTTAACACCGACACCACCAAAGATGGGCGAAGGCACAGGGACAACAACCAAACATATGGGCACGCCGAGGGATGAACTTTAGCCACCACCTAGCGGTGCTGAGGGAGGAGGAGGGCAGGAGGAGGCCGGAAGCATAATAGACATCATCGCAGGGCAAAACAGCTTAGGTCAAGAAGAGGCGAGGAGTCAAGCTGAAGGCCTCATGCTTCACTCACGAGTAAGAAGGAGGCCATCTACGAGTTTATCAAATTGCCTCCTTGGAGTCAAATTTCCAAGATAGCTGTCACTGAGGGAAGATAAAGCCCAGATGGCTAGACAAAGTGAAGCAAGCCTTCAGCAGGATGAAAGTCTCACGATGTCGCCATGCTTTTGATAGCGCGCAGAGTACTCCGGTCACAATCAAAGGTATAATGGACAAACCCGTCCCAGTAGAAATTGTTTATTACACGCAACTTTTCGGCGTGATCTCTCGGAAGTCGATAGGCACTAAGTAGCTCACGAAGGCTATAGGGGCCGAGATCATGGTGATATCTATGACAGCTCAAGATCTATTCCCACCGCACGCATTCTTGACGTCATGCTTCATCCACGCTTCTCCACATGTAATAGAAATGGAGGATGTCGTCCAGCTCGGTCCTCTAGTTTACTGCGAAGCATGATGCAGATTTGAAAGGCTCAATGAACACATCAAAGGATATGTTAAGAACGAATTACACGTGCTGAGATGGGCTTACTGCAAGCGGCTTGCAAGAAGAGTGCATCTCTTTACTGCTCGAACTTTCTAACCAAGCAAGAGACCCTCTTGGTCACGCCGCCATTCAACAAGCACCTCGGGAGGCTAAGCTTGATCGCGGTCACCATGATGGTGGCGCTTCAGCATGTCGACATCGAGGGGCTGAACAAGGACTTTGAAAGAAGCGAGCCTAGTCGTGCTATAGCACTGCAGGTTGAGTCGATCCATACATATATGAGCACAAAGTTTATCAAGAAAAATTACGCATGACGGTAGCGAGCGCCCGGTATTACTCGAAGGAAGATGTTATCAAGGGCACAACTCGGTTTCACTTGCGGTGGTTTAGGGAGAAAGGTCATTGCGTAATCCCGCACTTGAAGCCGATACGGAGAAGATATACTCATATTCTCCTTGTCACGGCGCCTCGCACAACCTGATGACCTACTAGGCATCACGATATCCGCGGATACCGTTCTATATAGAAAAGGACAATAACTTCGATTACGGGCAGAACTTCGAAGTTCACGGATATTCTACCGTGACGTCACCGGAAAGACCTACAGACGGTCCGAGGTGGGAGCTCGACCATTCTGCGGAGAAAGTGCCGATGTTCACGTGTCCGGTGGAGCAAGGCGTTGAGAAGAAGGCCGATGTTTCACTACCATGGTTATACCATCAAAGACCACCAAAACAACGCGCTTGCGCCAGAAATGAGCCTTGGGTTGTAGCTAGCATAAGGTGATACAAATGATACTATGAAGTACATCATAGACCCGTCAAAGCCTAACGAGGTTGTATGCGTCGAGGAGAGCAAAAGGAACATCATCGGAATGGGCCAGAGTGCATGTAGCAACACGACTTTGACCCAGGAAGCGGTGACCCAAAATGGAAGGCGAATCTCGACAACCAAACACCGTACACCCACAACCCTACCTAAGAAAGGACTCCGTTCAAAAGAAGTAGTAAAGAAGGCGTCCGGACCTAACTTATGCAACCGCGACAAAGAAAGAGGGCAAGAAAGGCGACCATTGTCAAAAGAAGAAGCATGCTAAGCCCAGCGGCTCAACCATTATCAAAAAGAAACCGTCATGTGTGTGTGGCATACTATTATGCTGTCGAAACATTCATAATTATCATTTTTTTGTATGTTATAATATTGCATTGAGAATATTATGTGTCGGCAGACACATTCATAATACTCACTTTTTGTTGTTCTGGTAATATTTGAATTTTTAAAAATATTTACAGTATATTTTATAGTTTATATTGTGTTTGGACAATATTTTACATGAAAAATGGCCTTTCAATTTTTTTTACAAAATATATTGCCCCAGGGATTTGAACCCCCTAGGTGGCTGAAAAGGGTTTAGAAACGGGGACAAGGGTTAATACGGTGGGCTGAGTAGTAGCATTAGTTAGTTGATAGATAAGCGGGTCACGTTATGCTAGTTGACTAGTAGTAAAAAAAATAAGCAGAGCGCTATGGACAGATGATAAGCCTCGCGTAAACTTATCTTGCATTTTCAAATGTAAGCCTCAGCAATAATTTGGTAATTACTTATCTGTGGTCAATGTAGGAGTCTTTTCTGGATCGATGGTAGTCTTCTGACTTCACTACACAGCCGTCGCCTTCGCTCTGCCAGCTCATGCGCCCGTGCCGGAGGAGGAGGGAGGAGGAGCCAGCATTGTTGCTACCCGTGCCCAGGAGGAGAGGAGGAGAGCCACATATGCCACCGTCAACTTCCTCTTTGGCCTTGGTAAGCGCATAGTCGTCTATGCCCCTTCCTGCTTGGCAGATGCAGTGCCCGCCGTCCCGGCAGCCCGCGCCGTGCATAGTAATTGTGAGGTCGTGACCTCCTTCCTCCCTCCCCTTCCCCTACCCTCTTCCTCCCCTCTCCCCTCTCCACTGTGATCTAAGGTTAACTTGATATTATGTTCCTCACGATTACTAGTATTGGCTAGGGTTTAGAAAGCAGGACAAGGGTCAATCTCACAGGTAGTTCTGCACTAGATATCTGGGGATGGGTTTTACAATCCTCTTGTCAAGTTTGTATTCCCTATTCATGAGCTTGGTTCTTGTAATGATATTCATATTTTCGTTTTGAATTTATTTGTTGGTTGCTTTCGAGGCAGCATTGGTTGTTGACATGGAGCTAGCTTACACAGTGTCTTGAGGAATCTGATGTTGAATTCGGTCGACTTCCACTGGACATCCATCAGAAACAAGTAGGTCATTATTGAGTTATGAGTTAGAAGCTTAGATAGTTAGATCCTAGATGGATATAGACTTGACTTTTTAAATAATTATAATGTGGGTGTGATTGTAGCCATAGTCTTAGAAGTTGTATGTGCATTCTAAATACTTTCCTTGGTAGATTCTTAGTTGTTTGACGCCTAGATTTAGAAGCAGTGAATATTTTCAGGTGTTTTCTCTTCCTAAAATTGCATAGGAAATTGGGTATAGAGGACTAGCATTAGTATTGTAGATTTAGTGCATGTCTTGAGAGAATCTTGATACGTGTTATTGCTTATTTAGTGCAAAAAGTCTTGCTAGTGACTTAGCTAGTGCAAGTATTGCAAGTAGAAAGTATAAGCTTATTTAGTACATGTCTCTTTTGCTAGTGGCTTAAGCTTGATCTAGTACATGTCTATTGCCTTATTTAGTGTACAACTGTTCATGTGCTCATGTGACTTGATTCACAATTTTAGTAACCCTAATGTCTTTGATGGATAATAGTCTTGATGCTAAACTAGTTCTAGTAATCTCCCTCCTTCTTATAGTAGTACTAAACAACAATTCAGTGCTTATACTTGGCCATTTGTAAAACCTAAATTTATCAATAAAAACCGAAATTTATCAATAAAACCTAAAGTTATCCCGGTTTTACATTTATCCTAGCTAAGCTGATTTTTTTAGTTTGTGCATGTGTAGAAGTTGTATCTTTTCTTTGTGAGCTATTGTTTATCCCTGTTTTTACATTTATCCTAGCAAGTTGATATTTTTTAGTTTGTGAATGTCTTGGAGAGAAAGTTGTATCTTTCTTTGACTTTGCTGTTTATCCATGTTTTATGTTTATCCCTATTTTTTTTGAATTGGTGTATCTTTGTCCAGTTCTTGTATCTTCTTTGGCGACAAGTTGTATAGTTGTGCTTGTGTATGGTGGCGGGGAAAAATGTTTGTGTTTGTCCCTATTTAGGCTTTTTGTGCAGGTTTTCTTTTTGGAGTTGCCAATGTTTACCGTTGGAATGTTGATTCATTTCCGTTCTAGAGCCAGATTTAAGCACTCTAGACATAGAAAATTAGCAAAGGTTATGCGAAATTTTACGTGAGTTTTTTGTGACCTTATTAGTTCCATTTATCTGTGTGTTTAGAAATGTCGGTAGGGCAGGCGAGGCCATTCTAGAAAAGAAGTCCTTTTGGGAGACAGCGGTATGGAGATGGAATCCCAAGAGGACCCGAAATCGTTCCATGCAGGATGAGCCAGAGATGGAGGTGGGCGAGGATATGTCACCCGAGGCGATGAGGAGATGGGGACACGGATGGCGACACCACTACCACTAATGGCGGCGTGAAGCTACTACGGACGGTGGTAGCACATCGAAGGCAGGAAGGGCGTGCCCCCAATCGATGAGTACGACACCAAAAGGTCCATCATCACTACAGCGTGAACAATGAAGGGTCATGCGCCTTTGGAGCGGCCGGGTTGTCGCGGGTTACTCAAACCAGCTGGCATGGCAATCCTCCGGAATTTCACCAAATCACGATCAACCACAGCAACGGAGAACCTGAAGGCCCGAGCAGGGGTTTCCGCATCTAAGCTCTTAGGAAGCAGCACACAAGATCTGCAACGTTCCGGGTGATGAGGAACCTGAAGTACAATATGAGAATCTCAAAGGGGTCGCGATGAACAAATGCGCCCTCAAGAAGATGACGAGGAAGCGCACTTGTCGAATTGGAGGGTCAAGGCGGTGAAGAAGCTGATTTTTGAGGGCGAGGCTAAGAATTATCGAGGTCGTCAAAGAAGGCCTCTAGATCCGCGGAAGAACACTTCAAGGTCTTCAAGGCCCGGATGTGAATCCGCCATGGGGCGAGCCAGAGTCGATTACTTCAGGAATTGCAGGAAGAACATTGGTACCCATCTTGGCTCACGGCGGTTATAGAGCATACTGCGATTCCTAAATGGGAGAAGGAGGGCGCCGATACGATGCTTTTCGTGCAAAGGTTGACATCCTTGGCCGACATAAAAAAAGGTCGTCTGCATAAAGCACTTTATCAGGAGCGGTTTGCCAAGCCGAAAGGGAGTTGATTATTCCTCGAACCCTTGAAGCCCTTACCGCTCTGGTGGCAGAACTTCATGAGAAAATATGTACAGTAGTTTGCATACCAAGTTCGATTAATTGCATTCACAATTAATCGGTGAAGTCAATTCGATCAAATGCTTCGTGTTCTTGTGCGTGGAATGAAACGAGGTGTAGACAAGACTCCTGCGTCCGAGGGTGCGGCGCTTCCCGTGGCCAGAGTGGGACACCACTTTCTTGAGTATTGAACCGGACCAAGTAAATGTAGGTATTGGCGTCCACAACCCATGTTGGTCGTGTGTGGTCGGCTTTGGCGGACATAACATGGTGCAAGTACTTTATGGCACCACCCAGGCGGAAGAGCGGAAGGCCGAGGCATTTGAAAGCGGCGAAAGGTAAGAACAACTAAGGAACATGTGGAAGCCTTTCCCAATATAGTCCAAAGATGCCATAGGCAGTGCTTCTTGAAATTTGTCGTTGTCGAGACAAAAGTTCCAGAACAAGTTCATACACAAGTCCGGAACACAAATGAACGATAAGCTCAACACCATCCTTCCGCCTACATGGAAAAAGAGAGAGGTACATCAAGTGGCGGAAGGGTTGGTAAGCGAGGGCCTGCAGGTTTCCCAACCTCGTGGTAGCCCAAATCCAGACTGACATGGTGCGTGAGGGCGCTGGTACGACTCCTCGGCCAGTAGGCGGTGGTGGTAAGATACTCCTCCTCTCAGGAGCTTAACTTGCAGCTCACGGCCCGCACCAGCGATGCCATCAGTTGCCACTCGCCACTTGTCGCGGCTTTCCAATCCGACCAGTGGCGGTGCCTCCGACCTTGGCAGTTCGGCGCCCTCAAGGTAACTAACTAATTAAAGCAAGAGTTGGGAGAAGCCTTCACACGGTGACTTGATCTTCATTTCTTGTGCTTGAATCCTACATATGTCTTCATGGAGGAGACACTCCTTGCACTTTCTAATGCTGCTTGGGTGGGTGGCAGTTGAAGAGAGATGTAATGAGGTACTATCGTTCAACTGAGAACCCTTAAAATGCACACATGTCACAATGCCACCCGGAAACATGATGAGGGTCGGAGGATATAGTATGGTTCTTCAGGCCTACGAGCAAGTGGAACATCCCACTCTGACCTCGAAGGATGGGATGATGGCGAGCGGCAATGGCCGATCCTCAATCACCGGCTTTATTGCTACTTGTACCTATGGTAGAAGAAACGAGAATCCCCATTTGAGAGCAGAGGATAGCCATTCAACATCACCCAGAGGTAGCCTGACTTGACACATGATGAAGACTTCAAGATGGGAAGACTTGGACAACATAGCATAAGGATCCTCTCTACGATGATGATGGAGAAAATTGATCAGAACCCGGTTGACGATTCGTTAACACAAGGTTTTTTACGATTGGTATGGCCGCAGGACCATCGGGCATTTTGCACATCGAGAGTCTGCCGATACCCAGCCAGCCTTTGGTAAAACCCCTTGCGGGTCGTCTCTCTAACTAGTCGGGGAAGCCTTGGCACGCCCCCTTCCACCTGCCCAGGAAACCTTGAGGCGGCGGTTCAACTGAGTCAGCCCTAGCACCCCTTCATAAGGTGATCGGTGAGAGTTGAACCACAGGTGGCAACCCGGCCCCAAAGGACGAAGAAGGCGGTCCATCCTGAAAAGGAAGCCTTAAGGGTGACGAAGACAAGGGGTCCAAATCTTGTTCTCTCCGGGCTCGGGCAGGCCCTCTCTGACCCCTACAGGGCAAGCGGAATCAGCCTGACGCATGTGGCGGTGCAGGTGATGTGTAACTCGTTGCTCGAGGTCATGAGGCTCTCAATCATGCCAATCTTCATTATAGCTATCTCTGACATTGAGAAGCGCCACATTACATGAAACGATCGGTACAGTATGTTGTTTTTCATGGCTAAAGAGTGCCTTATATTGCCCTGGCAATCGATATACCCTCACAGGGGATATACTTCTACCTTCGGCATTCCAACATCCTTCGACATGTTGAGCAGGAGTTCGGTTGCACAATACCCTGGTCGGCTATTCTCCCTCAATATGGGGAATGTTAGATTAACAGCGGTACCAAACTTAGTTAGGCGGTAAAGCTGCCACCCACAGTACCGAGATTGCCATCCAATCGCCCTTGGAGGAAGGCCATATTAAGATTCACCAATGGTGTCGGAGAAGGGCCAAATGGGGGTGAATACAAATCTAGCAGCCAAGCGGTCGTTTAGAACCGAACAGCGAAAATGGTTGAACTCAAATGCCGCCATTGAGGTCAGCTCTTCTTGGCACACCTTCATGTCGGTATTTCACGTTATCTTTTTGCGGTGCGTGGACTAAGCTTACCCCTGCGTATGTACGAGATCACACGATGGACAAGATCTAATTCTTTGCTCTGCTCTCACGGTCTTCTCCCTAACTCCCCTCAAAGCACCAACATTTGCTCAGCTCACGCTGCGCTTTTTCGTCTTAGATCGAACTACGCACTTTACTCTAATTGCGTCTCGCCATGTCAAGTCCCAGACCTCCACGCCTCTAATCAAGCTACTTGGCCGTCGTTGTTACATCGTCCTATATTATTGAACTTACCGTGTCCCGGACTAATGCTCTACTGCGCCTCTCGGCTGATTTATTCTCTCACCGCAGTGATGCGCGTCCCGTTTGAGCCCGATCGAGTAGCGGCGACCGGCCTCGGGGAGATTCGTCTTTGCCGCGCACCTAAACATGGTAGCCACTGGCACAACTGTGGGATCGAGCGACCACAGCTCTCTATAGCCCGCCCGTCTTTGGGCGTGCAATCTTTGTCGATGTCGCCAAATGAGTTCTTGTATCGGCTTTTCGAATCTCGGTTTGGGATTAGACAAAATGAGGTCAACATTGTTGGTCTGCAGCGCGCCATTCGATTTTTTGTCCGGTTCGAGCCACATTGACTCGAGACCTGGCGATGTTCTACATTCTTCCGTTCTTTGGAGGTGCCTACGGGGAAAAATGGCTTTCATGTGTTGGCATCGGCGCTTGTGGGTTGGAACAATCGCTTGGGCAGAATGACTTCCTTTCTTTTCAAACTCGGCTTTGTGGCCTCCCATTGGATGCTTGGGGCGGAGGCCCTCAAGAAAAGTGCGTCATTAGCCTTGGCGTGAGTTGAGTGGAAATCGTACCTGCTTAGGCGACAGATGGGTCATCGAAGTAAAAAGGCGTGCGTTGAAAAGATCTGACAGCCCAGCTACATTCCTAAGATGTACGGAAATTATAGATTCCAAGCGGAAGAAAGGCGGCGACTTTCTTTGAAACACCGAGCCAGCTTTGCTGGAAGCACTAGGTCATCATCCACCTAGAAGGAGGTTCTAGACTACGGTTACATATTTTAGGGCCTAGAAGAGGCGTTGCTTGACGCCCTCGAAAATGACTCTACGGTTGTTATTCTTTGAAAAGAACACACATGCAAACAGTAACTCTTGATTTATTGTTACTAAAAGAACACACATGCAATGACACTGGTGGATCCATGTGTGGTATGTGAAGAACACACATGCAATGACACTGGTGGATCCATATGTGGTATGTAAAAAGAACACACATGCAATGACTTTGGTTGTTGTTAGTAAAAAGAACACACATATAATGACACCGGTGGATCCATATGTGGTATGTGAAAAGAACACACATTTCAATGACTCTAGTTGTTGTTAGTAAAAAGAACACACATGCAATGACAATGGTGGATCCATGTGTGGATTGTGAAAGAACACACATGACAATGACATTGGTGGATCCATACATGGTATGTGAAAAAGAACACACATGCAATGACTTCAGTTGTTGTTATGACAAAAGAACACACATGCAATGACACTAGTGGATCCATGTGGTATGTGAAAGAACACACATGCAATGACTACGGTTGTTGTTAGTAAAAAAGACCACACATGCAATGACTCTGGTGGATCCATGTGAAAAGAACACACATGTGATGACACTAGGTGGATCCATAGGTGGTCTGAAGAAGAACACACATTTCAATGACTTGGTGGATCCATATGTTATAAAAAAGAACACACATGCAATGACACTGGTGGATCCATGGGTGGATTGTGAAAAAGAACACATGCAATGACACTGGAGGATCCATATGTGGTATGTGAAAGAACACACATGCAATGACTGCGGTTTGTTATTAGTAACAAGAACACACATGCAATGACACTAGTGGATCCATGTGAGTCTCTGAGAGAACACACATTTCAATGACCTTTGGTGTTGTGGTATGTAAAAGAACACACATGCAATGACACTAGTGGATCCATGTGGTCTCCGAAGAAATACACATGCAATGACTCACGGTTGTTGTTAGTAAAAAGAACACATCTGATGACAACTTTGGATCCATGTGGTCTGAGAGAAAACACATGCAAAATGACCTTTGGGTGGATCCATATGTAGTATGTGAAAAGAACACACATGCAATGACACTGGTGGATCCATAGGTGGATTGTGAAAGATCACACATGCAATGACCTTTGGGTGGATCATGTGGTCTCTAAGAAAGAACACACATGCAATGACTCTGGTTGTTGTTAGTAAAAGACACACATGCAATGACTTTGGGTGGATCCATGTGTGGTCTAGAAGAGAACACACATTTCAATGACACTGTGATCCATATGGTATGTGAAAAAGAACACACATGCAATGACACTAGTGGATTATCAAAAAGAGCACATATGCAAATGACACGGTGGATCCATATGTGGTATGTGAAAACAACACACATGCAATGACTCGTTGTTGTTAGTACAAAGAACACACATGCAATGACACTGGTGGATCCATGTGGTCTCTAAAAAGAACACATGCAATGACTCGGTTGTTGTTAGTAAAAGAACACACATGCAATGACCTTTGGTGGATCCATGTGGTCTCTGAAGAAGAACACACATTTCAATGACTATGGTTGTTTTAGTAAAAGAACACACATGCAATGACAACTGGTGGATCCATATGTGGTATATGAAAAGAACACACATGCAATGACTCAGGTGTTGTTAGTAAAAGAATAAACATGCATTGACACTGGTGGATCCATATGTGGTATGAAAAGAACACACATGCAATGACAGCTGGTGGATCCATAGGTGTTGTGAAAAGAACACACATGCAATGATTTGGTGGATCCATATGTGGTATGTGAAAGAACACACATGCAATGACTCTGGTTATTGGTAGTAAAAGAACACACATGCAATGACAACTGGTGGATCCATCGTTGTATTGTGAAAAGAGCACACATGCAATGACACTGATGGATCCATATGTGGTATGTGAAAACAACACACATGCAATGACTCTTGTTGTTGTTAGTAAAAAGAACACACATGCAATGAAACTAGTGGATCCATGTGTGGTCTCTGAAGAACACACATTTGTGACTCTTGGTGGATCCATATGCAGTTTGTGAAAACAACACATATGCAATGACACTGTGGATCCATAGGTGGATTGTGAAAAGAGCACACAAGCAATGACACTGGTGGATCTATATGTGGTATGTGAAAAACAACACATGCAATGACTCAGGTTGTTGTTAGTACAAAGAACACACATGCAATGACCTTGGTGGATCCATGTGGTCTCTAAAAAGAACACACATGCAATGACAACTGGTGGATCATGTGTGGTCTACGAACAAGAACCACTTCAATGACAATGGTGGATCCATATGTGGTATGTGAAAAGAACACACATGCAATAACCTTTGTTTGATTGTGAAAAGAGCACACATGCAATGACACTAGTGGATCCATATGTGGTATGTGAAAAGAACACACATGCAATGACTCTAGTTGTTGTTAGTAAAAGAATACACATGCATTAACACTGGTGGATCCATATGTGGTATGTGAAAAGAACACACATGCAATGACACTGGTGGATCCATATATGGTATGTGAAAAGAACACACATGCAATGACTCTGGTTGTTGTTAGTAAAATAAAACACATACAGACATCTGGTGGATCCATGTGGTCTCTAAAGAGAACACACATTTCATTTGGTGGATCCATATATGGTATATGAAAAGAACACACAATGACACTGGTGGATCCATAAGTGGATTGTGAAAAGAAACACAATTGCAATGACACTTTGGTGGATCCATATGTGGTATGTGAAAACAACACATGCAATGACTCGGTTGTTGTTAGTAAAAGAACACACATGCAATGACACGGTGGATCCATGTGTGGTCTCTGAAGAAACACACATGCAATGACTCTAGTTGTTGTTAGTAAAAGAGCACACATGCAATGACACTTGTGGATCCATAGGTGGATTGTGAAAAACACACATGCAATGACATTGGTGGATCCATATGTGGTATGTGAAAAGAACACACATGCAATGACTCTGGTTGTTGTTAGTAACAAGAACACACATGCAATGACCTTTGGTGCATCCATGTGTGGTCTCTGAAAGAACACACATTTCAATGACACTTGGTTGTTGTTAGTAAAAATAGCACACATGCAATGACACAGGTGGATCCATGTGTATCTCCAAAAGAACACACATGCATGCACTGGTTGTTGTTAGTAAAAGAGCACACATGCAATGACACTGGTGGATCCATGGGTGGATTGTGAAAAAGATCACACATGCAATGACACTAGTGGATCAATATGTGGTATGTGAAAATAACACACATGCAATGACCTTTGGTGGATCCATCGTGGTATGTGAGAACACACATGCAATGACTACGGTTGTTGTTAGTAAAAAGAACACACATGCAATGACACTTTGGTGGATCCATAGGTGGATTGTGAAAAAACACACATGTAATGACTCTCGTGGATCCATATGTGGTATGTGAAAGAACACACATGCAATGACTCTAGTTGTTGTTAGTAAAAGAACACACATGCAATGACAATGGTGGCTCCATAGGTGGATTGTGAAAAGAGCACATACATGCAATGGTGGATCCAAACATGGTATGTGAAAACAACACACATGCAATGACTCAGTTGTTGTTATGACAAAAGAACACACATGCAATGACTCTAGTGGATCCATGTGTGGTCATGTGAAAAAAGAACACACATGCAATGACTCTGGTTGTTGTTAGTAAAAGAACACACATGCAATGACACTAGTGGATCCATGGGTGGTCTCTGAAGAAAGACACACATTTCAATGGCTTTGGTGGATCCATATGTGGTATGTGAAAAGAACACACATGCAATGACACTAGTGGATCCATAGGTGGATTGTGAAAAGAGACACATGCAATGACCTTTGGTGAATCCATATGTGGTGTGTGAAAAGAACACACATGCAATGCCTCTGGTTGTTCTTAGTAACAAGAACACACATGCAATGACACTAGTGGATCCATGTAGTCTACGAAGAGAACACACATTTCAATGACTGGTTGTTGTTAGTAAAAGAACACACATGCAATGACACTGGTGGATCCATGTGTGGTCTAAGAAAGAACACACATGCAATGACTACGGTTGTTGTTAGTAAAAAAACACATGCAATGACAACTGGTGGATCCATGTGGTCTCTGAAAATAAAACACATTTAAATGACAACTGGTGGATCCATATGTAGTATGTGAAAGAACACACATGCAATGACACTTGTGGATCCATTGGTTGATTGTTAAAAGATCACACATGCAATGACACTGGTGGATCCATGTGTGGTCTCTAAAGAGAACACACATGCAATGACTCTGGTTGTTGTTAGTAAAAAGAACACACATGCAATGACACTGGTGGATCCATGTGTGGTCTCTGAAGAACACCCATTTCAATGACCTGGTGAATCCATATGTGGTATGTGAAAAGAACACACATGCAATGACACTAGTGGATTGTGAAAATAACACATATGCAATGACCTTTGGTGGATCCATATGTGGTATGTGAAAAAACACACATGCAATCCACTGTTGTTGTTAGTAAAAAGAGCACACATGCAATGACACTTGTGGATCCATGTGTGGTCTCTGGAAAGAACACACATGCAATGAATCTTTTTGTTGTTAGTAAAAAGAACACCCATGCAATGATACTGGTGGATCCATGTGTGGTCTCTGAAGAGAACACACATTTCAATGACTTTGGTTGTTTTTAGTAAAAAGAACACACATGCAATGACACTGGTGGATCCATATGTGATATGTGAAAAGAACACACATGCAATGACTCCAGTTGTTGTTAGTAAAAAGAATAAACATGCATTGACACTGGTGGATCCATAGGTGGATTGTGAAAAGAACACACATGCAATGACACTCGTGGATCCATAGGTGGATTGTGAAAAGAACACACATGCAATGACTTGGTGGATCCATATGTGGTATGTGAAAAGAACACACATGCAATGACTACGGTTATTGGTAGTAAAAAGAACACACATGCAATGACACTGGTGGATCCATGATTGTATTGTGAAAAGAGCACACATGCAATGACCTTTGGTGGATCCATATGTGGTATGTGAAAACAACACACATGCAATGACTCTTGTTGTTGTTAGTAAAAAGAACACACATGCAATGAAACTAGTGGATCCATGTGTGGTCTCTGAAGAGAACACACATTACAATGACCTTTGGTGGATCCATATGTGGTTTATGAAAACAACACACATGCAATGACACTTGTGGATCCATAGGTGGATTGTGAAAAGAGCACACATGCAATGACACTGGTGGATCCATATGTGGTAAGTGAAAAGAACACACATGCAATGACTCAGGTTGTTGTTAGTAAACAGAACACACATTCAATGACACTGGTGGATCCATGTGTTGTCTCTGAATAGAACACACATGCAATGACACTGGTGGATCCATGTGTGTCTAGAACAGAACACCCATTTCAATGACAATGGTGGATCCATATGTGTGAAAAGAACACACATGCAATGACCTGGTGGGTGGATTGTGAAAAGAACACACATGCAATGACACTGGTGGATCCATATGTGGTATGTGAAAAGAACACACGTGCAATGACTCTAGTTTTTGTTAGTAAAAAGAACACACATGCAATGACACTGGTGGATCCATATGTGGTATGTGAAAAGAACACACATGCAATGACTCCAGTTGTTGTTAGTAAAAAGAGCACACATGCAATGACCTTTGGTGGATCCATGTATGGTCTCTGAAATGAACACACATGCAATGACACTGGTGGATCCATAGGTGGATTGTGAAAAGAGCACACATGCAATGACACTGGTGGATCCATAAGTGGATTGTGAAAAGAACACACATGCAATGACACTGCTGGATCCATATGTGGTATGTGAAAAGGACACACATGCAATGACCCTAGTTGTTGTTAGTAAAAGAACACACATGCAATGACGGTGGATCATCAATGACGGTGGATCCATGTGGTCTCTGAAAAGAACACACAAGCACTGACTCTCGTTGTTGTTAGTAAGAAGACCACACCTGCAATGTCAATGGTGGATCCTTAGGTGGATTGTGAAAAGAACACACATGCAATGACATTGGTGGATCCATATGTGGTATGTGAAAAGAACACACATGCAATGACTACGGTTGTTGTTAGTAACAAGAACACACATGCAATGACACTGGTGCATCCATGTGTGGTCTGAAAAGAACACACATTTCAATGACTTTGGTTGTTGTTAGTAAAAGAACACACATGCAATGACACTGGTGGATCCATGTGTGGTCTCAAAAGAACACACATGCAATGACTCTGGTTGTTGTTAGTAAAAAGAGCACATGCAATGACCTTTGGTGGTTCCATAGGGATTAGTGAAAAGAACACACATTCAATGACACTGGTGGATCCATCTTTGGTATGTGAATAGAACACACATGCAATGACTCTGGTTGTTGTTAGTAAAAAGAGCACACATGCAATGACACTGGTGGATCCATAGGTGGATTGTGAAAAGAACACACATGCAATGACTCTGGTGGATCCATATGTGGTATGTGAAAAGAACACACATGCAATGACTCTAGTTGTTTTTAGTAAAAAGAGCACACATGCAATGACACTGGTGGATCCATGTGTGGATTGTAAAAAGAGCACACATGCAATGACACTGGTGGATCCATATGTGGTATGTGAAAACAACACACATGCAATGACTCCGGTTGTGGGTAGTACAAAGAACAGACATGCAATGACCTGGTCGATCCATGTGTGGTCATGTGAAAAGAACACACATGCAATGACTTTGTTGTTGTTAGTAAAAGAACACACATGCAATGACATTGGAGGATCCATGTGTGGTCTCAAGAAGAACACACATTTCAATGACACTAGTGGATCCATATCTGGTATGTGAAAAGAACACACATGTAATGACACTAGTGGATCCATAGGTGGATTGTGAAAAGAACACATGCAATGACATTGGTGGATCCATATGTGGTATGTGAAAAGAACACAAATGCAATGACTCTGGTGGATCCATGTGTAGTCTCTGAAGAGAACACACATTTCAATGACACTGGTTGTTGTTAGTAAAAAGAACACACATGCAATGACACTGGTGGATCCATATGTGGTATGTGAAAAGAACACACATGCAATGTCTCTGGTTGTTGGTAGTAAAAAGAACACACATGCAATGACACTGGTGGATCCATAGGTGGATTGTGAAAAGAGCACACATGCAATGACACTGGTGGATCCATATGTGGTATGAAAACAACACACATGCAATGACTCGGTTGTTGTTGGTTTGTTAGTATTAGTAAAAAGAACACATACAATGACAACTTTGGTGGACACATGTGTGGTCTCTGAAGAGAACACACATTTCAACGACCCTGGTGGAACCATATGTGGTATGTGAAAAGAATACACATGCAATGACACTGGTGGATCCATAGGTGGATTGTGAAAAGAGCACACATGCAATGACACTGGTGGATCCATATGTGGTATGTGAAAACAACACACATGCAATGACACTGGTTGTGTTAGTAAAAAGAACACACATGCAATGACACAGGTGGATCCATGTGTGGTCTCTGAAGAGTACACACATTTCATGACTCTGGTTGTTGTTAGT
Source organism: Avena insularis (assembly GCA_023614405.1). Classification (NCBI taxonomy): domain Eukaryota; kingdom Viridiplantae; phylum Streptophyta; class Magnoliopsida; order Poales; family Poaceae; genus Avena; species Avena insularis. The sequence goes on along the minus strand of JAJUPC010000604.1, from coordinate 141,142 downwards.
AAAAAGAGCACACATGCAATGACACTGGTGGATCCATAGGTGGATTGTGAAAAGAACACACATGCAATGACATTGGTGGATCCATATGTGGTATGTGAAAAGAACACACATGCAATGACTCTGGTTGTTGTTAGTAACAAGAACACACATGCAATGACACTGGTGCATCCATGTGTCGTCTCTGAAGAGAACACACATTTCAATGACCCTGGTTGTTGTTAAAAAAATAGCACACATGCAATGACCTGGTGGATCCATGTGTGGTCTCAAAGAACACACATGAAATGACTCTGGTTGTTGTTAGTAAAAAGAGCACACATGCAATGACACTGGTGGATCCATAGGTGGATTGTGAAAAGAACACACATCAAATGACACTAGTGGATCAATATGTGGTATGTGAAAATAACACACATGCAATGACACTGGTGGATCCATATGTGGTATGTGAGAAGAACACACATGCAATGACTCTGGTTGTTGTTAGTAAAAAGAACACACATGCAATGACACTGGTGGATCCATAGGTGGATTGTGAAAAGATCACACATGCAATGACACTGGTGGATCCAAACATGGTATGTGAAAACAACACACATGCATTGTATCAAGTTGTTGTTTTGTAAAAGAACACACATGCAATGACACTAGTGGATCCATGTGTGGTCATGTGAAAAGAACACACATGCAATGACTCTGGTTGTTGTTAGTAAAAGAACACACATGCAATGACACTAGTGGATCCATGGGTGGTCTCTGAAGAGAACACACATTTCAATGACGCTGGTGGATCCATATGTGGTATGTGAAAAGAACACACATGCAATGACACTAGTGGATCCATAGGTGGATTGTGAAAAGAGAACAGATGCAATGACACTGGTGAATCCATATGTGGTGTGTGAAAAGAACACCCATGCAATGACTCTGGTTGTTGTTAGTAACAAGAACACACATGCAATGACACTGGTGGATCCATGTGTGGTCTCTGAAGAGAACACACATTTCAATGACACTGGTTGTTGTTTGTAAAAGAACACACATGCAATGACACTTGTGGATCCATGTGTGGTCTCTGAAGAGAACACACATGCAATGACTCTGGTAGTTGTTAGTAAAAAGAACACACATGCAATGACACTTGTGGATCCATAGGTGGATTGTGAAAAGATCACACATGCAATGACACTGGTGGATCCATGTGTGGTCTCTAAAGAGAACACACATGCAATGACTCTGGTTGTTGTTAGTAAAAAGAACACACATGCAATGACATTGGTGGATCCATGCGTGGTCTCTAAAGAAGACACACATTTCAATGACACTGGTGAATCCATATGTGGTATGTGAAAATAACACACATGCAATGACACTAGTGGATTGTCAAAATAGCACATATGCAATGACACTGGTGGATCCATATGTGGTATGTGAAAACAACACACATGCAATGACTCCAGTTGTAGTTAGTACAAAGAACATACATGCAATGACACTGGTCGATCCATGTGTGGTCATGTGAAAAGAACACACATGCAATGACTTTGGTTGTTGTTAGTAAAAGAACACACATGCAATGACATTGGAGGATCCATGTGTGGTCTCTGAAGAGAACACACATTTCAATGACACTAGTGGATCCATATCTGGTATGTGAAAAGAACACACATGTAATGACACTAGTGGATCCATAGGTGGATTGTGAAAAGAGAACAGATGCAATGACATTGGTGGATCCATATGTGGTATGTGAAAAGAACACAAATGCAATGACTCTGGTGGATCCATGTGTAGTCTCTGAAGAGAACACACATTTCAATGACACTGGTTGTTGTTAGTAAAAAGAACACACATGCAATGACACTGGTGGATCCATATGTGGTATGTGAAAAGAACACACATGCAATGTCTCTGGTTGTTGGTAGTAAAAAGAACACACATGCAATGACACTGGTGGATCCATAGGTGGATTGTGAAAAGAGCACACATGCAATGACACTGGTGGATCCATATGTGGTATGTGAAAACAACACACATGCAATGACTCTGGTTGTTGTTAGTAAAAAGAACACACATACAATGACACTGGTGGACACATGTGTGGTCTCTGAAGAGAACACACATTTCAACGACACTGGTGGAACCATATGTGGTATGTGAAAAGAATACACATGCAATGACACTGGTGGATCCATAGGTGGATTGTGAAAAGAGCACACATGCAATGACACTGGTGGATCCATATGTGGTATGTGAAAACAACACACATGCAATGACACTGGTTGTGTTAGTAAAAAGAACACACATGCAATGACACAGGTGGATCCATGTGTGGTCTCTGAAGAGTACACAGATGCAATGACTCTGGTTGTTGTTAGTAAAAAGAGCACACATGCAATGACACTGGTGGATCCATAGGTGGATTGTTAAAAGAACACACATGCAATGACATTGGTGGATCCATATGTGGTATGTGAAAAGAACACACATGCAATGACTCTGGTTGTTGTTAGTAACAAGAACACACATGCAATGACCTGGTGCATCCATGTGTATCTCTGACCAGAACACACATTTCAATGACACTGGTTGTTGTTAGTAAAAATAGCACACATGCAATGACACTGGTGGATCCATGTGTCGTCTCCAAAGAGAACACACATGCAATGACTCTGGTTGTTGTTAGTAAAAAGAGCACACATGCAATGACACTGGTGGATCCATAGGTGGATTGTGAAAAGAACACACATGCAATGACACTAGTGGATCAATATGTGGTATGTGAAAATAACACACATGCAATGACACTGGTGGATCCATATGTGGTATGTGAGAAGAACACACATGCAATGACTCTGGTTGTTGTTAGTAAAAAGAACACACATGCAATGACACTGGTGGATCCATAGGTGGATTGTGAAAAGAGCACACATGTAATGACTCTCGTGGATCCATATGTGGTATGTGAAAAGAACACACATGCAATGACTCTAGTTGTTGTTAGTAAAAAGAACACACATGCAATGACAATGGTGGCTCCATAGGTGGATTGTGAAAAGAGCACACATGCAATGACACTGGTGGATCCAAACATGGTATGTGAAAACAACACACATGCAATGACTCCAGTTGTTGTTATGACAAAGAACACACATGCAATGACACTAGTGGATCCATGTGTGGTCATGTGAAAAGAACACACATGCAATGACTCTGGTTGTTGTTAGTAAAAGAACACACATGCAATGACACTAGTGGATCCATGGGTGGTCTCTGAAGAGAACACACATTTCAATGACGCTGGTGGATCCATATGTGGTATGTGAAAAGAACACACATGCAATGACACTAGTGGATCCATAGGTGGATTGTGAAAAGAGAACAGATGCAATGACACTGGTGAATCCATATGTGGTGTGTGAAAAGAACACACATGCAATGCCTCTGGTTGTTATTAGTAACAAGAACACACATGCAATGACACTAGTGGATCCATGTGTAGTCTCTGAAGAGAACACACATTTCAATGACACTGGTTGTTGTTAGTAAAAAGAACACACATGCAATGACACTAGTGGATCCATGTGTGGTCTCCGAAGAGAACACACATGCAATGACTCTGGTTGTTGTTAGTAAAAAGAATACACATGCAATGACACTGTTGGATCCATGTGTGGTCTGAAGAGAAAACACATTTAAATGACACTGGTGGATCCATATGTAGTATGTGAAAAGAACACACATGCAATGACACTTGTGGATCCATAGGTGGATTGTGAAAAGATCACACATGCAATGACACTGGTGGATCCATGTGTGGTCTCTAAAGAGAACACACATGCAATGACTCTGGTTGTTGTTAGTAAAAAGAACACACATGCAATGACACTGGTGGATCCATGTGTGGTCTCTGAAGAGAACACCCATTTCAATGACACTGGTGAATCCATATGTGGTATGTGAAAAGAACACACATGCAATGACACTAGTGGATTGTCAAAATAGCACATATGCAATGACACTGGTGGATCCATATGTGGTATGTGAAAACAACACGCATGCAATCACTCCAGTTGTTATTAGTACAAAGAACACACATGCAATGACACTGGTGGATCCATGTGTGGTCTCTAAAGAGAACACACATGCAATGACTCTGGTTGTTGTTAGTAAAAAGAACACCCATGCAATGACACTGGTGGATCCATGTGTGGTCTCTGAAGAGAACACACATTTCAATGAGACTGGTTGTTTTTAGTAAAAAGAACACATATGCAATGACACTGGTGGATCCATATGTGGTATGTGAAAAGAACACACATGCAATGACTCCAGTTGTTGTTAGTAAAAAGAATAAACATGCATTGACACTGGTGGATCCATATGTGGTATGTGAAAAGAACACACATGCAATGACACTGGTGGATCCATAGGTGGATTGTGAAAAGAACACACATGCAATGACGCTGGTGGATCCATATGTGGTATGTGAAAAGAACACACATGCAATGACTCTGGTTATTGGTAGTAAAAAGAACACACATGCAATGACACTGGTGGATCCATCGGTGTATTGTGAAAAGAGCACACATGCAATGACACTGGTGGATCCATATGTGGTATGTGAAAACAACACACATGCAATGACTCTTGTTGTTGTTAGTAAAAAGAACACACATGCAATGAAACTAGTGGATCCATGTGTGGTCTCTGAAGAGAACACACATTTCAGTGACACTGGTGGATCCATATGTGGTTTGTGAAAACAACACATATGCAATGACACTTGTGGATCCATAGGTGGATTGTGAAAAGAACACACATGCAATGACACTGGTGGATCCATATGTGGTATGTGAAATAAACACACATGCAATGACTCTAGTTGTTACTAAAAAGAACACACATGCAATGACACTGGTGGATCCATGTGTTGTCTCTAAAGAGAACACACATGCAATGACACTGGTGGATCCATGTGTGGTCTTTGAAGAGAACAAAAATTTCAATGACACTGGTGGATCCATATGTGGTATGTGAAAAGAACACACATGAAATAACACTGGTGGATTGTGAAAAGAGCACACATGCAATGACACTAGTGGATCCATATGTGGTATGTGAAACGAACACACATACAATGACTCTGGTTGTTGTTTGTAAAAAGAACACACATGCATTAACACTGGTGGATCCATATGTGGTATGTGAAAAGAACACACATGCAATGACACTGGTGGATCCATATATGGTATGTGAAAAGAACACACATGCAATGACTCTGGTTGTTGTTAGTAAAAATAAAACACATGCAATGACACTGGTGGATCCATGTGTGGTCTCTGAAGAGAACACACATTTCAATGACACTGGTGGATCCATATGTGGTATATGAAAAGAACACACATGCAATGACACTGGTGGATCCATAAGTGGATTGTGAAAAGAGCACAATTGCAATGACACTGGTGGATCCATATGTGGTATGTGAAAACAACACACATGCAATGACTCTGGTTGTTGTTAGTAAAAAGAACACACATGCAATGACACAGGTGGATCCATGTGTGGTCTCTGAAGAGAACACACATGCAATGACTCTGGTTGTTGTTAGTAAAAAGAGCACACATGCAATGACACTTGTGGATCCATAGGTGGATTGTGAAAAGAACACACATGCAATGACATTGGTGGATCCATATGTGGTATGTGAAAAGAACACACATGCAATGACTCTGGTTGTTGTTAGTAACAAGAACACACATGCCATGACCCTGGTGCATCCATGTGTGGTCTCTGAAGAGAACACACATTTCAATGACACTGGTTGTTGTTAGTAAAAAGAACACACATGCAATGACACTGGTGGATCCATATGTGGTATGTGAAAAGAACACACATGAAATGACACTGGTGGATCCGTGTGTGGTCTCTGAACAGAACACCCATTTCAATGACAATGGTGGATCCATATGTGGTATGTGAAAAGAACACACATGCAATAACACTGGTGGATTGTGAAAAGAGCACACATGCAATGACACTGGTGGATCCATATGTGGTATGTGAAAAGAACACACATGCAATGACTCTAGTTGTTGTTAGTAAAAAGAATACACATGCATTAACACTGGTGGATCCATATGTGGTATGTGAAAAGAACACACATGCAATGACACTGGTGGATCCATATATGGTATGTGAAAAGAACACACATGCAATGACTCTGGTTGTTGTTAGTAAAAATAAAACACATGCAATGACACTGGTGGATCCATGTGTGGTCTCTGAAGAGAACACACATTTCAATGACACTGGTGGATCCATATGTGGTATATGAAAAGAACACACATGCAATGACACTGGTGGATCCATAAGTGGATTGTGAAAAGAGCACAATTGCAATGACACTGGTGGATCCATATGTGGTATGTGAAAACAACACACATGCAATGACTCTGGTTGTTGTTAGTAAAAAGAACACACATGCAATGACACAGGTGGATCCATGTGTGGTCTCTGAAGAGAACACACATGCAATGACTCTGGTTGTTGTTAGTAAAAAGAGCACACATGCAATGACACTTGTGGATCCATAGGTGGATTGTGAAAAGAACACACATGCAATGACATTGGTGGATCCATATGTGGTATGTGAAAAGAACACACATGCAATGACTCTGGTTGTTGTTAGTAACAAGAACACACATGCCATGACCCTGGTGCATCCATGTGTGGTCTCTGAAGAGAACACACATTTCAATGACACTGGTTGTTGTTAGTAAAAAGAACACACATGCAATGACACTGGTGGATCCATGTGTGGTCTCCAATGAGAACACACATGCAATGACTCTGGTTGTTGTTAGTAAAAAGAGCACATATGCAATGACACTGGTGGATCCATAGGTGGATTGTGAAAAGAACACACATGCTATGACACTGGTGGATCCATATGTGGTATGTGAAAAGAACACACATGCAATGACTCTGGTTGTTGTTAGTAAAAAGAACACACATGCAATGACACTGGTGGATCCATAGGTGGATTATGAAAAGAGACCACAAGAAATGACTCTGGTGGATCCATATGTGGTATGTGAAAAGAACACACATGCAATGACTCTAGTTGTTGTTAGTAAAAAGAACACACATGCAATGACATTGGTGGATCCACAGGTGGATTGTAAAAAGAGCACACATGCAATGACACTGGTGGATCCATATGTGGTATGTGAAAACAACACACATGCAATGACTCCAGTTGTAGTTAGTACAAAGAACATACATGCAATGACACTGGTCGATCCATGTGTGGTCATGTGAAAAGAACACACATGCAATGACTTTGGTTGTTGTTAGTAAAAGAACACACATGCAATGACATTGGAGGATCCATGTGTGGTCTCTGAAGAGAACACACATTTCAATGACACTAGTGGATCCATATCTGGTATGTGAAAAGAACACACATGTAATGACACTAGTGGATCCATAGGTGGATTGTGAAAAGAGAACAGATGCAATGACATTGGTGGATCCATATGTGGTATGTGAAAAGAACACAAATGCAATGACTCTGGTGGATCCATGTGTAGTCTCTGAAGAGAACACACATTTCAATGACACTGGTTGTTGTTAGTAAAAAGAACACACATGCAATGACACTGGTGGATCCATATGTGGTATGTGAAAAGAACACACATGCAATGTCTCTGGTTGTTGGTAGTAAAAAGAACACACATGCAATGACACTGGTGGATCCATAGGTGGATTGTGAAAAGAGCACACATGCAATGACACTGGTGGATCCATATGTGGTATGTGAAAACAACACACATGCAATGACTCTGGTTGTTGTTAGTAAAAAGAACACACATACAATGACACTGGTGGACACATGTGTGGTCTCTGAAGAGAACACACATTTCAACGACACTGGTGGAACCATATGTGGTATGTGAAAAGAATACACATGCAATGACACTGGTGGATCCATAGGTGGATTGTGAAAAGAGCACACATGCAATGACACTGGTGGATCCATATGTGGTATGTGAAAACAACACACATGCAATGACACTGGTTGTGTTAGTAAAAAGAACACACATGCAATGACACAGGTGGATCCATGTGTGGTCTCTGAAGAGTACACAGATGCAATGACTCTGGTTGTTGTTAGTAAAAAGAGCACACATGCAATGACACTGGTGGATCCATAGGTGGATTGTGAAAAGAACACACATGCAATGACATTGGTGGATCCATATGTGGTATGTGAAAAGAACACACATGCAATGACTCTGGTTGTTGTTAGTAACAAGAACACACATGCAATGACACTGGTGCATCCATGTGTCGTCTCTGAAGAGAACACACATTTCAATGACACTGGTTGTTGTTAGTAAAAATAGCACACATGCAATGACACTGGTGGATCCATGTGTCGTCTCCAAAGAGAACACACATGCAATGACTCTGGTTGTTGTTAGTAAAAAGAGCACACATGCAATGACACTGGTGGATCCATAGGTGGATTGTGAAAAGAACACACATGCAATGACACTAGTGGATCAATATGTGGTATGTGAAAATAACACACATGCAATGACACTGGTGGATCCATATGTGGTATGTGAGAAGAACACACATGCAATGACTCTGGTTGTTGTTAGTAAAAAGAACACACATGCAATGACACTGGTGGATCCATAGGTGGATTGTGAAAAGAGCACACATGTAATGACTCTCGTGGATCCATATGTGGTATGTGAAAAGAACACACATGCAATGACTCTAGTTGTTGTTAGTAAAAAGAACACACATGCAATGACAATGGTGGCTCCATAGGTGGATTGTGAAAAGAGCACACATGCAATGACACTGGTGGATCCAAACATGGTATGTGAAAACAACACACATGCAATGACTCCAGTTGTTGTTATGACAAAGAACACACATGCAATGACACTAGTGGATCCATGTGTGGTCATGTGAAAAGAACACACATGCAATGACTCTGGTTGTTGTTAGTAAAAGAACACACATGCAATGACACTAGTGGATCCATGGGTGGTCTCTGAAGAGAACACACATTTCAATGACGCTGGTGGATCCATATGTGGTATGTGAAAAGAACACACATGCAATGACACTAGTGGATCCATAGGTGGATTGTGAAAAGAGAACAGATGCAATGACACTGGTGAATCCATATGTGGTGTGTGAAAAGAACACACATGCAATGCCTCTGGTTGTTATTAGTAACAAGAACACACATGCAATGACACTAGTGGATCCATGTGTAGTCTCTGAAGAGAACACACATTTCAATGACACTGGTTGTTGTTAGTAAAAAGAACACACATGCAATGACACTAGTGGATCCATGTGTGGTCTCCGAAGAGAACACACATGCAATGACTCTGGTTGTTGTTAGTAAAAAGAATACACATGCAATGACACTGTTGGATCCATGTGTGGTCTCTGAAGAGAAAACACATTTAAATGACACTGGTGGATCCATATGTAGTATGTGAAAAGAACACACATGCAATGACACTTGTGGATCCATAGGTGGATTGTGAAAAGATCACACATGCAATGACACTGGTGGATCCATGTGTGGTCTCTAAAGAGAACACACATGCAATGACTCTGGTTGTTGTTAGTAAAAAGAACACACATGCAATGACACTGGTGGATCCATGTGTGGTCTCTGAAGAGAACACCCATTTCAATGACACTGGTGAATCCATATGTGGTATGTGAAAAGAACACACATGCAATGACACTAGTGGATTGTCAAAATAGCACATATGCAATGACACTGGTGGATCCATATGTGGTATGTGAAAACAACACGCATGCAATCACTCCAGTTGTTGTTAGTACAAAGAACACACATGCAATGACACTGGTGGATCCATGTGTGGTCTCTAAAGAGAACACACATGCAATGACTCTGGTTGTTGTTAGTAAAAAGAACACCCATGCAATGACACTGGTGGATCCATGTGTGGTCTCTGAAGAGAACACACATTTCAATGAGACTGGTTGTTTTTAGTAAAAAGAACACACATGCAATGACACTGGTGGATCCATATGTGGTATGTGAAAAGAACACACATGCAATGACTCCAGTTGTTGTTAGTAAAAAGAATAAACATGCATTGACACTGGTGGATCCATATGTGGTATGTGAAAAGAACACACATGCAATGACACTGGTGGATCCATAGGTGGATTGTGAAAAGAACACACATGCAATGACGCTGGTGGATCCATATGTGGTATGTGAAAAGAACACACATGCAATGACTCTGGTTATTGGTAGTAAAAAGAACACACATGCAATGACACTGGTGGATCCATCGGTGTATTGTGAAAAGAGCACACATGCAATGACACTGGTGGATCCATATGTGGTATGTGAAAACAACACACATGCAATGACTCTTGTTGTTGTTAGTAAAAAGAACACACATGCAATGAAACTAGTGGATCCATGTGTGGTCTCTGAAGAGAACACACATTTCAGTGACACTGGTGGATCCATATGTGGTTTGTGAAAACAACACATATGCAATGACACTTGTGGATCCATAGGTGGATTGTGAAAAGAGCACACATGCAATGACACTGGTGGATCCATATGTGGTATGTGAAAACAACACACATGCAATGACTCCAGTTGTTGTTAGTACAAAGAACACACATGCAATGACACTGGTGGATCCATGTGTGGTCTCTAAAGAGAACACACATGCAATGACACTGGTGGATCCATGTGTGGTCTCTGAACAGAACACCCATTTCAATGACAATGGTGGATCCATATGTGGTATGTGAAAAGAACACACATGCAATAACACTGGTGGATTGTGAAAAGAGCACACATGCAATGACACTGGTGGATCCATATGTGGTATGTGAAAAGAACACACATGCAATGACTCTAGTTGTTGTTAGTAAAAAGAATACACATGCATTAACACTGGTGGATCCATATGTGGTATGTGAAAAGAACACACATGCAATGACACTGGTGGATCCATATATGGTATGTGAAAAGAACACACATGCAATGACTCTGGTTGTTGTTAGTAAAAATAAAACACATGCAATGACACTGGTGGATCCATGTGTGGTCTCTGAAGAGAACACACATTTCAATGACACTGGTGGATCCATATGTGGTATATGAAAAGAACACACATGCAATGACACTGGTGGATCCATAAGTGGATTGTGAAAAGAGCACAATTGCAATGACACTGGTGGATCCATATGTGGTATGTGAAAACAACACACATGCAATGACTCTGGTTGTTGTTAGTAAAAAGAACACACATGCAATGACACAGGTGGATCCATGTGTGGTCTCTGAAGAGAACACACATGCAATGACTCTGGTTGTTGTTAGTAAAAAGAGCACACATGCAATGACACTTGTGGATCCATAGGTGGATTGTGAAAAGAACACACATGCAATGACATTGGTGGATCCATATGTGGTATGTGAAAAGAACACATGCAATGACTCGTTGTTGTTAGTTACAAGAACACACATGCCATGACCCTGGTGCATCCATGTGTGGTCTCTGAAGAGAACACACATTTCAATGACACTGGTTGTTGTTAGTAAAAAGAACACACATGCAATGACACTGGTGGATCCATATGTGGTATGTGAAAAGAACACACATGAAATGACACTGGTGGATCCGTGTGTGGTCTCTGAACAGAACACCCATTTCAATGACAATGGTGGATCCATATGTGGTATGTGAAAAGAACACACATGCAATAACACTGGTGGATTGTGAAAAGAGCACACATGCAATGACACTGGTGGATCCATATGTGGTATGTGAAAAGAACACACATGCAATGACTCTAGTTGTTGTTAGTAAAAAGAATACACATGCATTAACACTGGTGGATCCATATGTGGTATGTGAAAAGAACACACATGCAATGACACTGGTGGATCCATATATGGTATGTGAAAAGAACACACATGCAATGACTCTGGTTGTTGTTAGTAAAAATAAAACACATGCCATGACATGGTGGATCCATGTGTGGTCTCTGAAGAGAACACACACATTTCAATGACACTGGTGGATCCATATGTGGTATCTGAAAAGAACACACATGCAATGACACTGGTGGATCCATAAGTGGATTGTGAAAAGAGCACAATTGCAATGACACTGGTGGATCCATATGTGGTATGTGAAAACAACACACATGCAATGACTCTGGTTGTTGTTAGTCAAAAGAACACACATGCAATGACACCGGTGGATCCATGTGTGGTCTCTGAAGAGAACACACATGCAATGACTCTGGTTGTTGTTAGTAAAAGACCACACATGCAATGACACTGGTGGATCCATAGGTGGATTGTGAAAAGAACACACATGCAATGACATTGGTGGATCCATATGTGGTATGTGAAAAGAACACACATGCAATGACTCTGGTTGTTGTTAGTAAAAAGAACACACATGCCATGACCCTGGTGCATCCATGTGTGGTCTCTGAAGAGAACACACATTTCAATGACACTGGTTGTTGTTAGTAAAAAGAACACATGCAATGACACTTTGGGATCCATGTGTGGTCTCCAATGAGAACACACATGCAATGACTCTGGTTGTTGTTAGTAAAAAGAGCACATATGCAATGACACTGGTGGATCCATAGGTGGATTGTGAAAAGAACACACATGCTATGACACTGGTGGATCCATATGTGGTATGTGAAAAGAACACACATGCAATGACTCTGGTTGTTGTTAGTAAAAAGAACACACATGCAATGACACTGGTGGATCCATAGGTGGATTATGAAAAGAGACCACAAGAAATGACTCTGGTGGATCCATATGTGGTATGTGAAAAGAACACACATGCAATGACTCTAGTTGTTGTTAGTAAAAAGAACACACATGCAATGACATTGGTGGATCCACAGGTGGATTGTAAAAAGAGCACACATGCAATGACACTGGTGGATCCATATGTGGTATGTGAAAACAACACACATGCAATGACTCCAGCTGTAGTTAGTACAAAGAACATACATGCAATGACACTGGTCGATCCATGTGTGGTCATGTGAAAAGAACACACATGCAATGACTTTGGTTGTTGTTAGTAAAAGAACACACATGCAATGACATTGGAGGATCCATGTGTGGTCTCTGAAGAGAACACACATTTCAATGACACTAGTGGATCCATATCTGGTATGTGAAAAGAACACACATGTAATGACACTAGTGGATCCATAGGTGGATTGTGAAAAGAGAACAGATGCAATGACATTGGTGGATCCATATGTGGTATGTGAAAAGAACACAAATGCAATGACTCTGGTGGATCCATGTGTAGTCTCTGAAGAGAACACACATTTCAATGACACTGGTTGTTGTTAGTAAAAAGAACACACATGCAATGACACTGGTGGATCCATGTGTGGTCTCCAAAGAGAACACACATGCAATGACTCTGGTTGTTGTTAGTAAAAAGAGCACACATGCAATGACACTGGTGGATCCATAGGTGGATTGTGAAAAGAACACACATGCAATGACACTGGTGGATCCATATGTGGTAAGTGAAAACAACACACATGCAATGACACTGGTGGATCCATAGATGCATTGTGAAAAGAGCACACATGCAATGACATTGGTGGATCCATATGTGGTATGTGAAAAGAACACACATGCAATGACTTTGGTTGTTATTAGTAACAAGAACACACGTGCAATGACACTGGTGGATCCATGTGTGGTCTCTGAAGAGAACACACATTTCAATGACACTGGAGGATCCATATGTGGTAACTGAAAAGAACACACATGCAATGACACTGGTGGATCCATAGATGCATTGTGAAAAGAGCACACATTCAATGACACTAGTGGATCCATATGTGGTATGTGAAAAGAACACACATGCAATGACTCTGGTTGTTATTAGTAACAAGAACACACGTGCAATGACACTGGTGGATCCATGTGTGGTCTCTGAAGAGAACACATTTCAATGACACTGGTGGATCCATATGTGGTATGTGAAAAGAACACACATGCAATGACACTTGTGGATCCATAGGTGGATTGTGAAAAGAGCACACATGCAATGACACTGGTGGATCCATATGTGGCATGTGAAAACAACTCACATGCGATGACTCCAGTTGTTGTTAGTACAAAGAACACACATGCAATCACACTGGTGGATCCATGTGGGGTCTCTAAAGAGAACACAGATGCAATGACTCTGGTTGTTGTTAGTAAAAAGAACACACATGCAATGACACTGGTGGATCCATGTGTGGTCTCTGAAGAGAACACCCATTTTAATGACACTGGTGGATCCATATGTGGTATGTGAAAACAACACGCATGCAATGACTCCAGTTGTTGGTAGTACAAAGAACACACATGCAATGACACTGGTGGATCCATGTGTGGTCTCTAAAGAGAACACACATGCAATAACTCGGGTCGTTGTTAGTAAAAAGAACACCCATGCAATGACACTGGTGGATCCATGTGTGGTCTCTGAGAGAGAACACACATTTTCAATGACACTGGTTGTTTTTAGTAAAAAGAACACACATGCAATGACACTGGTGGATCCATATGTGGTATGTGAAAACAACACACATGCAATGACTCTGGTTGTTGGTAGTAAAAAGAACACACATGCAATGACATTAGTGGATCCATAGGTGGATTGTGAAAAGAGGACACATGCAATGACACTGGTGGATACATATGTGGTATGTGAAAACAACACACATGCAATGACTCTGGTTGTTGTTTGTAAAAAGAACACACATGCAATGACACTAGTGGATCCATGTGTGGTCTCTGAAGAGAACACACATTTCAATGACACTGGTGGATCCATATGTGGTATGTGAAAAGAACACACATGCAATGACACTGGTGGATCCATAGGTGGATTGTGAAAAGAGCACACATGCAATGACATTGGTGGATTCATATGTGGTATGTGAAAACAACACACATGCAATGACTCTGGTTGTTGTTAGTAAAAAGAACACACATGCAGTGACACTGGTGGATCCATGTGTAGTCTCTGAAGAGAACACACATTTCAATGACACTAGTGGATCCATATGTGGTATGTGAAAAGAACACACATGCAATGACACTGGTGGATCCATAGGTGGATTGTGAAAAGAGCACACATGCAATGACACTGGTGGATCCATATGTGGTATGTGAAAACAACCCACATGCAATGACTCTGGTTGTTATTAGTAAAAAGAACACACATGCAGTGACACTGGTGTATCCATGTGTAGTCTCTGAAGAGAACACACATTTCAATGACACTAGTGGATCCATATGTGGTATGTGAAAAGAACACACATGTAATGACACTGGTGGATCCATAGGTGGATTGTGAAAATAGCACACATGCAATGACACTGGTGGATCCATATGTGGTATGTGAAAACAACACACATGCAATGACACTGGTGGATCCATATGTGGTATGTGAAACACAATGAACTCCAGCTTGGTTGTTAGTACAACAACATGCATGACTCCAGTTGGTGTTAGTACAAAGAACATACATGCAATGACACTGGTGGATCCATGTGTGGTCATGTGAAAATAACACACATGCAATGACTCTGGTTGTTGTTAGTAACAAGAACACACATGCAATGACACTGGTGGATCCATGTGTGGTCTATGAAGAGAACCCACATTTCAATGACACTGGTTGCTGTTAGTAAAAAGAACACACATGCAATGACACTGGTGGATCCATGTGTGGTCTCTGAAGAGAACACACATGCAAAGACTCTGGTTGTTGTTAGTAAAAAGAGCACACATGCAATGACACTGGTGGATCCATAGGTGGATTGTGAAAACAACACACATGCAATGACACTGGTGGATCCATATGTGGTATGTGAAAAGAACACACATGCAATGACTCTGGTTGTTGTTACTAAAAAGAACGCACATGCAATGACACTGGTGGATCCATAGGTGGATTGTGAAAAGAGCACACATGCAATGACACTGGTGGATCCATATGTGGTATGTGAAAACAACACACATGCAATGACTCTGGTTGTTGTTAGTACAAATAACACACATGCAATGACACTGGTGGATCCATGTGTGGTCATGTGAAAAGAACACACATGCAATGACACTGGTGCATCTATAGGTGGATTGTGAAAAGAACACACATGCAATGACACTAGTGGATCCATATGTGGTATGTGAAAAGAACACACATGAAATGACTCTAGTTGTTGTTAGTAAAAAGAACAAACATGCAATGACACTGGTGGATCCATGTGTGGTCTCTAAAGAGAACACACATTTCAATGACTCTGGTTGTTGTTAGTAAAAAGAACACACATGCAATGACACTGGTGGATCCATGTGTGGTCTCTGAAGAGAACACACATGCAATGACTCTGGTTGTTGTTAGTAAAAAGAGCACACATGCAATGACACTGGTGGATCTATAGGTGGATTGTGAAAAGAACACACATGCAATGACACTGGTGGATCCATACATGGTAAGTGAAAAGAACACACGTGCAATGACTCTGGTTGTTAGTAAAAAGAACATACATGCAATGACACTGGTGGATCCATAGGTGGATTGTGAAAAGAGCACAAATGCAATGACACTGGTGGATCCATATGTGGTATGTGAAAAGAACACACATGCAATGAGTCTGGTTGTTGTTAGTAAAAAGAACACACATGCAATGACACTGGTGGATCCATAGGTGGATTGTGAAAAGAGCACACATGCAATGACACTGGTGGATCCATATGTGGTATGTGAAAAGAACACACATGCAATGACTCAAGTTGTTGTTAGTAAAAAGAACTCACATGCCATGACACTGGTGTATCCATGTGTGGTCTCTGAAGAGAACACACATTTCAATGACACTGGTGGATCCATATGTGGTATGTGAATAGAACAGACATGCAATGACTCTGGTTGTTGTTAGTAAAAATAACACACATGCAATGACACCGGTGGATCCATGTGTGGTCTCTAAAGAGAACAGACATGCAATGAATCCGTTTGTTGTTTGTAAAAAGAGCATACATGCAATCACACTGGTGGATCCATAGGTGGATTGTGAAAAAAACACAAATGCAATGACACTGGTGGATCCATATGTGGTATGTGAAAAGAACACACATGCAATGACTCTGGTTGTTGTTAATAAAAAGAACACACATGCAATGACACAGGTGGATCCGTAGTTGGATTGTGAAAAGATCACACATGCAATGACTCTGGTGGATCCATATGTGGTATGTGAAAAGAACACACATGCAATGACTCTGGTTGGTGTTAGTAAAAAGAACACACACGCAATGACACTGGTGGATCCATAGGTGGATTATGAAAAGAACACACATGCAATGACACTGGTGGATCCATATGTGGATTGTGATAATAGCACACATGCAATGACACTGGTGGATCCATAGGTGGATTGTGAAAAGAACACACATGCAATGACACTGGTGGATCGATATGTGGTATGTGAAAAGAACACACATGCAATGACACTGGTGGATCCATGTGTGGTGTCTGAAGAGAACATGCATTTCAATGACACTGGTGGATCCATATGTGGTATGTGAAAAGAACACACATGCAATGACACTGGTGGATCCATAGGTGGATTGTGAAAAGAGCACTCATACAATGACACTAGTGGATGCATATGTGGTATGTCAAAAGAACACACATGCAATGACACTTGTGGATCCATAGGTGGATTGTGAAAACAGCACACATGCAATGACACTGGTGGATCCATATGTGGTATGTGAAAACAACACACATGCAATGACTCTAGTTGTTGTTAGTACAAAGAACACACATGCAATGACACTGGTGGATCCATGTGTGGTCTCTAAAGAGAACACCCATGCAATGACTCTGGTTGTTGTTAGTAAAAAGAACACACATGCAATGACACTGGTGGATCCATGTGTGGTCTCTGAAGAGAACACACATTTCCATGACACTGGTGGATCCATATGTGGTATGTGAAAAGAACACACATGCAATGACACTGGTGGATTGTGAAAAGAGCACACATGCAATGACACTGGTGGATCCATATGTGGTATGTGAAAACAACACACATGCAATGACTCCAGTTGTTGTTAGTACAAAGAACACACAGGCAATGACACTGGTGGATCCATGAGTGGTCTCTAAAGAGAACACACATGCAATGACTCTGGTTGTTGTTAGTAAAAAGAACACCCATGCAATGACACTGGTGGATCCATGTGTGGTCTTTGAAGATAACACACATTTCAATGACACTGGTTGTTTTTAGTAAAAAGAATACACATGCATTGACTGGTGGATCCATATGTGTTATGTGAAAACAACACACATGCAATGACACTGGTGGATCCATACATGGTAAGTGAAAAGAAAACACGTGCAATGACTCTGGTTATTGTTAGTAAAAAGAACATACATGCAATGACACTGGTGGATCCATAGGTGGATCGTGAAAAGAGCACAAATGCAATGACACTGGTGGATCCATATGTGGTATGTGAAAACAACACACATGCAATGAGTCTGGTTGTTGTTAGTAAAAAGAACACACATGCAATGACACTGGTGGATCCATAGGTGGATTGTGAAAAGAGCACACATGCAATGACACTAGTGGATTCATATGTGGTATGTGAAAAGAACACACATGCAATGACTCCAGTTGTTGTTAGTAAAAAAAGAAGACACATGCCATGACACTGGTGTATCCATGTGTGGTCTCCGAAGAGAACACACATTTCAATGACACTGGTGGATCCATATGTGGTATGTGAAAAGAACACACATGCAATGACTCTAGTTGGTGTTAGTAAAAAGAACACATATGCAATGACACTGGTGGATCCATAGGTGGATTATGAAAAGAGCACACATGCAATGACACTGGTGGATCCATATGTGGTATGTGAAAAGAACACACATGCAATGACTCTGGTTGTTGTGAGTAAAAACAACACACATGCAATGACACTGGTGGATCCATATGTGGATTGTGAAAATAGCACACATGCAATGACACTGGTGGATCCATAGGTGGATTGTGAAAAGAACACACATGCAATGACACTGGTGGATCCATATGTGGTATGTGAAAAGAACACACATGCAATGACTGGTGGATCCATGTGTGGTCTCTGAAGAGAACACGCATTTCAATGACACTGGTGGATCCATATGTGGTATGTGAAAAGAACACACATGCAATGACACTGGTGGATCCATAGGTGGATTGTGAAAAGAGCACTCATACAATGACACTAGTGGATCCATATGTGGTATGTGAAAAGAACACACATGCAATGACACTTGTGGATCCATAGGTGGATTGTGAAAAGAGCACACATGCAATGACACTGGTGGATCCATATGTGGTATGTGAAAACAACACACATGTAATGACTCTAGTTGTTGTTAGTACAAAGAACACACATGCAATGACACTGGTGGATCCATGTGTGGTCTCTAAAGAGAACACCCATGCAATGACTCTGGTTTTTGTTAGTAAAAAGAACACACACGCAATGACACTGGTGGATCCATGTGTGGTCTCTGAAGAGAACACACATTTCAATGACACTGGTGGATCCATATGTGGTATGTGAAAATAACACACATGCAATGACACTAGTGGATTGTGAAAAGAGCACACATGCAATGACACTTGTGGATCCATATGTGGTACGTGAAAACAACACACATGCAATGACTCCAGTTGTTGTTAGTACAAAGAACACACATGCAATGACACTGGTGGATCCATGTGTGGTCTCTAAAGAGAACACACATGCGATGATTTTGGTTGTTGTTAGTAAAAAGAACACCCATGCAATGACACTCGTGGATCCATGTGTGGTCTCTGAAGAGAACAGACATTTCAATGACACTGGTTGTTTTTAGTAAAAAGAACACACATGCAATGACACTGGTGCATCCATATGTGGTATGTGAAAAAAAACACATGCAATGACTCAAGTTGTTGTTAGTAAAAAGAATACACATGCATTGACACTGGTGGATCCATATGTGGTATGTGAAAAGAACACACATGCAATGACTCTGATTGTTGTTAGTAAAAAGAACACACATGCAATGACACTAGTGGATCCATGTGTGGTCTCTGAAGAGAACAGACATTTCAATGACTCTGGTTGTCGTTAGTAAAAAGAACACACATGCAATGACACGGGTGGATCCATGTGTGGTCTCTGAAGAGAACACACATGCAATGACTCTGGTTGTTGTTAATAAAAAGAGCACACATGCAATGATACTGGTGGATCCATAGGTGGATTGTGAAAAGAACACACATGCAATGACACTGGTGGATCCATATGTGGTATGTGAAAAGAACACACATGCAATGACTTTGGTTGTTGTTAGTAAAAAGAACACACATGCAATGACACTGGTGGATCCATAGGTGGATTGTGAAAAGAGCACACATGTAATGACTCTGGTGGATCCATATGTGGTATGTGAAAAGAACGCACATGAAATGTCTCTAGTTGTTGTTAGTAAAAAGAACACACATGCAATGACACTGGTGGATCCATAGGTGGATTGTGAAAAGAGCACACATGTAATGACACTGGTGGATCCATATGTGGTATGTGAAAAGAACACACATGCAATGACACTGGTGGATCCATGTGAGGTCTCTGAAGAGAACATACATTTCAATGACACTGGTGGATCCATATGTGGTATGTGAAAAGAACACACATGCAATGACACTGGTGGATCCATAGGTGGATTGTGAAAAGAGCACTCATGCAATGATGCTAGTGGATCCATATGTGGTATGTGAAAAGAACACACATGAAATGACTCTAGTTGTTGTTAGTAACAAGAACACACATGCAATGACACTGGTGGATCCATGTGTGGTCTCTAAAGAGAACACACATTTCAATGACACTGGTTGTTGTTAGTCAAAAGAACACACATGCAATGACACTAGTGGATCCATGTGGGGTCTCTAAAGAGAATAGACATGCAATGAATCTGGTTGTTGTTTGTAAAAAGAGCACACATGCAATGACACTGGTGGATCCATAGGTGGATTGTGAAAAAAACACAAATGCAATGACACTGGTGGATCCATATGTGGTATGTGAAAAGAACACACATGCAATGACTCTGGTTGTTGTTAGTAAAAAGAGCACACATGCAATGACACAGGTGGATCCATAGGTGGATTGTGAAAAGATCACACATGCAATGACTCTGTTGGATCCATATGTGGTATGTGAAAGGAACACACATGCAATGACTCTGGTTGTTGTTAGTAAAAAGAACAAGCATGCAATGACACTGGCGGATCCATAGGTGGATTATGAAAAGAGCACACATGCAATGACACTGGTGGATCCATATGTGGTATGTGAAAAGAACACACATGCAATGACTCTGGTTGTTGTGAGTAAAAAGAACACGCATTTCAATGACACTGGTGGATCCATATGTGGTATGTGAAAAGAACACACATGCAATGACACTGGTGGATCCATATGTGGTATGTGAAAAGAACACACATGCAATGACTCTGGTTGTTGTTAGTAAATAGAACACACATGCAATGACACTGGTGGATCCATAGGTGGATTGTGAAATGAGCACACATGCAATGACTCTGGTGGATCCATATGTGGTATGTGAAAAGAACACACATGCAATGACTCTAGTTGTTGTTAGTAAAAAGAACACACATGCCATGACACTGGTGGATCCATAGGTGGATTGTGAAAAGAGCACACATGCAATGACATTGGTGGATCCATATGTGGTATGTGAAAAGAACAGACATGCAATGACTCTGGTTGTTGTTAGTAAAATGAACACACATGGAATGACACTGGTGGATCCATGTGTGGTCTCTGAAGAGAGCACACATGTAATGACACTAGTGGATGCATATGTGGTATGTGAAAAGAACACACATGCAATGACACTGGTGGATCCATAGGTGGATTGTGAAAAGAGCACACATGCAATGACAGTGGTGGATCCATATGTGGTATGTGAAAAGAACACACATGCAATGACTCCAGTTGTTGTTGGTAAAAAGAACACACATGTAACGACACTAGTGGATCCATGTGTGGTCTCTGAAGAGAACACACATTTCAATGACACTGGTGGATCCATATGTGGTATGTGAAAAGAACACACATGCAATGACACTAGTGGATACATAGGTGGATTGTGAAAAGAGCACACATGCAATGACACTGGTGGATCCATATGTGGTATGTGAAAAGAATACAGATGCAATGACTCTAGTTGTTGTTAGTAAAAAGAACACACATGCAATGACACTAGTGGATCCATGTGTGGTCTCTGAAGAGAACACACTTTTCAATGACTCTGGTTATTGTTAGTAAAAAGAACACACATGTAATGACAGTGGTGGATCTATGTGTGGTCTCTGAAGAGAACACACATGCAATGACTCTGGTTGCTGTTAGTAAAAAGAGCACACATGCAATGACACTGGTGCATGTAACACCCCGTCCCCTCTTGGGCTCGGGGGGTGTCACTCCTAGCAGCTTAATAGGATATCTAGACTGGCCCCACAGACCAACACTAGTCTTTTCTGCACACTTTGTCCTCACTCGTGCGCACCCGGTTACCCACTTCCCGGTCGGTCACGCATCCTACAATTGCTCTAGGCCAAGCACGCTTAACCTTAGAGTTCTTTTCGAATGAGCTTCCGGAAAAGAAGCTGCAACTTGTTGGTATGAGTATTCTATCAATCCTATTAAGCCATGTGCCTGGTCTCACATACACCCACCCTTTAGAAGATCGATGCCCTCATCGATCAAGCACACCCCAGGAATGTTCCCTCTTGGCACGCATCTGTGCGTCTAGTGCCGGCACATGTGCCATGCCGTGTCCACTCCGGGCCACACGCGCCATGCTCCACATGTCCCACCACTAACCCGCACACACCTGTGTAATCGCAAGGGTCGGCTCTGATACCACTTCTAACACCACGTCCACTCCTGGGCCCGGGGGGTGTCACTCCTAGCAGCTTAATAGGATATCTAGACTGGCCCCACAGACCAACACTAGTCTTTTCTGCACACTTTGTCCTCAATCGCGCTTTTGTTACCCACTTCCCGGTCGGTCACCCATCCTACAATTGCTCTAGGCCAAGCACGCTTAACCTTAGAGTTCTTTTCGAATGAGCTTCCAGAAAAGAAGTTGCAACTTGTTGGTATGAGTATTCTATCAATCCTATTAAGCCATGTGCCTGGTCTCACAGTGCATCTATAGGTGGATTGTGAAAAGAACACACATGCAATGACACTAGTGGATCCATATGTGGTATGTGAAAAGAAACACATGAAATGACTATAGTTATTGTTACTAAAAAGAACACACATGCAATGACACTGGTGGATCCATGTGTGGTCTCTGAAGAGAACACACATTTCAATGACACTGGTTGTTGTTAGTTAAAAGAACACACATCCAATGACACTAGTGGATCCATGTGTCGTCTCTGAAGAGAATACACATGCAATGACTCTGGTTGTTGTTCGTAAAAAGAGCACACATGTAATGACACTGGTGGATCTATAGGTGGATTGTGAAAAGAACACACATGCAATGACACTGGTGGATCCATACATGGTATGTGAAAAGAACACACATGCAATGACACTGGTGGATCCATATGTGGTATGTGAAAAGAACACACATGCAATGATTCCAGTTGTTGTTAGTAAAAAGAACACACACACAATGACATTGGTGGATCTATCTGTGGTCTCTGAAGAGAACACAGATTTCAATGGCACTGGTGGATCCATATGTGGTATGTGAAAATAACACAGATGAAATGACTCTAGTTGTTGTTAGTAAAAAGAACAGACATGCAATGACACTGGTGGGTCCATGTGTGGTCTCTAAAGAGAACACACATTTCAATGACACTGGTGGATCTATATGTGGTATGTGAAAGGAACACACATGTAATGACACTGGTGGATCCATATGTGGTATGTGAAATGAACACACATGCAATGACTCCAGTTGTTGTTACTAAAAAGAACACACATGCAGTGACACTGGTGGATCCATGTGTGGTCTCTGAAGAGAACACACATTTCAATGACACTGGTGGATCCATATGTGGTATGTGAAAAGAACACACATGAAATGACTCTAGTTGTTATTAGTAAAAAGAACACACATGCAATGACACTGGTGGATCCATATGTGGTATGTGAAAAGAACACACATGCAATGACTCTGGTTGTTGTTAGTAAAAAGAACACACATGCAATGACACTGGTGGATCCATGTGTGTTCTTTGAAGAGAACACACATTTCAATGACTCTGGTTGTTGTTAGTAAAAAGAACACACATGCAATGACTCTGGTTGTTGTTAGTAAAAAGAGCACACATGCAATGACACTAGTGGATCTATAGGTGGATTGTGAAAAGAACACACATGCAATGACACTGGTGGATCCATACATGGTAAGTGAAAAGAACACACATGCAATGACTCTGGTTGTTGTTAGTAAAAAAAACATAGATGCAATGACACTGGTGGATCCATAGGTGGATTGTGAAAAGAGCACAAATGCAATGACACTGGTGGATCCATATGTGGTATGTGAAAAGAACACACATGCAATGACTCTGGTTATTGTTAGTAAAAAGAACACACATGCAATAACACTTGTGGATCCATAGGTGGATTGTGAAAAGAGCACACATGCAATGACACTGGTGGATCCATATGTGGTATGTGAAAAGAACACACATGCAATGACTCTAGTTGTTGTTAGTAAAAAGAACACACATGCCATGACACTGGTGTATCCATGTGCGGTCTCTAAAGAGAACACACATTTCAATGACACTAGTGGATCTATATGTGGTATGTGAAAAGAACAGACATGCAATGACTCTGGTTGTTGTTAGTAAAAAGAACACACATGCAATGACACTGGTGGATCCATGTGTGGTCTCTAAAGAGAACAGACATGCAATGAATCCGGTTGTTGTTTGTAAAAAGAGCACACATGCAATGTGTCATGGTGGTGTCACGGCAGATGCCATGGATAGGCTGAAGGTAGGGACTAATATGCGCTAGGGGAATCCAGGGAGGGATAGTAGAGTGATTCTCTACACAGAAGCGTTGTATTGATGTTCTATCTCCCAGATTACAAGTGCTCCTTGAGATGTATTGACGAGAGGAGGAAGAAGAAACTCTCTTACTCTTGCCTACCAACTAGCCCAAGAACCCTAGATCCACTAGTGCTCAACCAAGTAGGATTCTCCCAACTCTGTATCAGAAAAAACCCAACCCCTCTACCAGAACCCTAACCCCCCCTTATATAGAGGTGGTTCGGTCCTGTCCTAGGGCATACGTGGAGGCATATACCTAAGAATATGCCCCCTCCCAAAGTAGTAACCCGACAGGGGTGCTTTTCCCCCGCGTCACACTTGCTTTAGCGACGTAGCCTCTGCCACCGCCAGCGCCGTCGTCACCCTTGTCGGCCACGATCTGGTGGTCCTGCCCTTGCTTTATTCGCTCATCCAGTATGCACCGGACGTTCTTTTTTGACCAGAGAGATTCCTTCCTTCTCCTAGAAGCCAAGCGAGGATCCGGATCACAGTTGATCCAGCCATACCTGTTCCTGCATATAAGCTAGACAAGCATTTCCGACTTACTCCTTAAGTCGGACGAGACAATGTTAGGCGACCCCCCTGGTCCGGGTTACTCCGTGATCCGGCCTTCCTTGAGGTGACTCGGCCAGCATCCGCTTTGACCCTGCCGAACCTCGGCTAACTTGGCCCTTATACCCTGGAGTGACCCTATCCAGGGTTATCCCCCCAACATTAGTCCCCGAAGCTGGTGCGGCCTTAGCGGCCTTGGTCGTTAAGGATACATCAGGTTCATTCGTATTCGAACCTCGGACGTTTAGTTCCGGGTTAACTTCTTGTCTCGGATTATATGGATTTATGTTCCCTTCGCACGTTCCAAGTTTTCACTTGCCGGCCGGGTTACCATTGTAGCTCGGATCCTATGGTTTCACTTTCCCTCTGCACATTTCAAGTTTCACTTGTCGGCCGGGTTACAATGGAGGCTCGAATCCGGGCCTTGCTTCCTTCTCTCATACGCCAACCCACGTAAAGGTTAATCATTACGTTGCCTCATTTTAAGGGCCTCGCGAATCGCCGCAAAGAATCGCGTGATTACTATGTGTGGGTTACGCCACGCCTGTCTCCTTGTTTACCGTAATCGCACGCCGTGTCATGGGATCATATTTACTCGTGGCCTCAGCGTGGCTTCTCTCGATTGGCTAATGCCGGTGATACACGGCCACAACGCAGGCTCTCCGCAGCCGCAATCCCACTTATCGACATCGGGGGCGTTAATAGGGAGGGCGCGCCTTTAGCACTTTTCCAACTCCGCGCCTTCTCCTGTTCCTTCTTCTTCCTCGCGATCACCGCCGCCAAGGTTCAAGCGTAGCCGCCGCCACACCTTCTCCGTGCCTCCGCACCGCAGCCACTGCTGCATTATTGCTTAGCCACGGGTCCTCGTCAATCTAGACCGCAGAGCCCCGCCGCCGCCAGCTCCAGCGAGGACAGCGGATTCGAGATGACGGAGGAGGAGATCATCGTCGTCGAAAGGTGAGATGGAGGAGGACGACGTGGCCATCCGGCTGCGGCCGGTTCGTGGGTCTGCCAGACGACATTGATCGCTCTACCGGACCCGGCGATTCTGCCGTTGCCGCCGCCTCTCCTCCTCCTGAATTGGCCCTCACCCAACTGGTGAGTTCGTTGTTTTCCTATCCCATTTCCAACGGGATTTAGTCTTCCGTGAGTTATTTCTTCCGACCGGGTCCGGACCTATCACCGCAACCACATCATCTCCCGAACGCCATCACCTCTCTGTCCGCTGCCTCTTCGATCGAGGGCTACACCAACTATGGCCCACGAAGGAGCTGTGGATCCGGTTCTTCGCCTCTGCAACGCCGTCGTCCCCAACATCCACGTCGAGTCGGAGGACAAGCAGCTCACTCAGTTCGGAGCTGCCTCGATCTTGCCCCGGAGATTTTCAATCTTTCCCCGGGTCACTGGGCTTGACTCCTGCAAAGGATGGGCCTGGACCTTCTTCTACGTCCGGAACGAAGGCACGGAAGACTTGATCCGGTTGCTGCCCTACGCTCCGGGTCCCCCGGACACGGATTTCTGGGAGGAGGTCGCCAAAAAACCTACAGCTCTGGCCAACCAAGTCCACAAAAGGTTCGCGGAGCTGAAGAAGCTCGGATTGTGCAACGAAGATGCCATGATCACATTCGTGTGCAACCGAATCTCTCCGCTCCAGCGGCGCACTCACAAGTTGTGCCATATGAGCTTCAGCCGCGACCCCAACCAAACCTCCTCGTTCGAGTTGAGCAATACGGAGATCTTCCGCCGGGTCAAGGCTCTTTTCACCACCCATAAGGATTTTTCCGCCGAATGGACGTGGGGAATCGAGCATTACTGCCCTGACAGGCTCCCTCCCGCGGTAAGCTTCACGTGGTAAACTTATTTCGGATCAATTACATGTTGGTTCTTATCATATTTTTGACTCTGCTCCTTGTGCTTTTTTCTCAGCTATTTCTCCAGCAAACCCTCGAGGATGGTACTGATCCGACCCTTAAGTGGGCCCCGGACCGAGAAATCCCGGATGAGGAGGAGCCGAACCAGGAGATGTTCCTCCCCACAACCGACGCCACCAAACAACCCAGCGGTAAATTCTCTTCTCTTAGAGATTGGCCCGACCATGAGGATGACTCGGATATCGAAATGATTGAACCCGTTGAGGCTATCCCTCTTTCTTTTGCCTTCCCGGCATCAGCTAACCTCGGTGGTCACATCCACGAGGATCCTCGACTTGCCACGGGCGAGCCTGTTCCGGTGGCGTCGAAGAAGAAGCGCGGATCCGCGTCAAGTTCTTCTTCCAAACCTTCTCAGCCTACCAAAAGGCAAAAGAAGGCCAGAGACAAGACTGCCTCCAAACGGGCAGGCAAAGCCCTGGCACGGAGGGCCCGGAAACCTAAGGAGGCCGAGACCTCGGATGTGTAAGTCATTTTTCACTGCGCAACACACTTCTCCCTGCATCGGGGTAATTTCACTCTTGACATTATTTTCTTTTGCAGGGCTCCTGTGGAAGTCCCTCAGAGCGGATCGAGCATCTATTTTCCCCTTCGGTCCGGTCCTTCCCCTCCTCGTGACGACGAGTCATGGCCGCTGAGCCCTATTCCGGAGGGCTCTGCGGCCGCTCCAGGTTCTGCAGTACCTTCTTCAGAGGAACACGACCTCGGATCAGGAGGGGTCGGATCGGCCGAGGCAACGGCGTCCGTCACTTCGGCATTGCAGCAAGTCTACCGCAACTCTAGCACTAGCAGCAGCTCCAGCACCTGCCACCGAACCAGCGCCTGTCCCGGCTCCGAAGAAACCAGCAGCAGCTCCCAGTCCTGCCACCAAAGCTCCCGTGCCAAGTTCGTCTGCCTCGTCCGAGTCATCCCAAGCTCGGCGAGGAACCACTCCAGCGGCTTCCAAGGGCAAATCCACTGTGGTCACATCCTCCCAGCAAGCCAAAGGAAGTCTCCCTCCGTCGAGGCCGGGTAGCGAACCTTGTCGTCAATGCTTCCAAAGAAGTCACCAGCAGCGACGGATCCTCCTGCCGAGCCAGCCGATTCGCAGCAGATGGTTCTTCACACCAGCCCAGCTCTTGCCCTGATTGAGAGGAAGGAAGCTCATGCAAAGGGCTTGGTGGCACCCCACATGCCCACTGGCGAACGGTACCCTCCGAGCCTTATCGAGTTCGTTATGAACTGGAATAAGGTGGAGTTCGTCTACAACGACGATCTCCCGGAAAAGTTCGGCCCTGCTGAATTTTCCGCTCAGATGAATACCGCCGCCAAGGCCATTAACCTCGCTGGGCGAATGATGGAGCTACGTCGTTTCTTCTTTACACGCTGTAGATAATAACCATTAGTCCCCGAGCCTCCGGCGAAGTAACTTGTTACTCGGCCGGATGCTCATTAGAAGATCAACGTAGCTGTATGTAAACTTCAAATATGCACACACCTAGAGCCGGGTTATGTTCCACTTGGCCCGGATCTCGCACACTTCGAATATGCACACACCTAGAGCCGGATTAAGTTCCGCTAGGCCCGGATCTTGTATACTTTGAATATGCACACACCTAGAGACGGGTTAAGTTCCGCTTGGCCCGGATCTTGTATACTTCGAATGTGCACACACCTAGAGCCGGGTTAAGTTCCGCTTGGCCCGGATCTTGTATACTTTGAATATGCACACACCTAGAGCCGGGTTAAGTTCCGCTTGACCCGGATCTCGTATACTTCGAATATGCACACACGTAGAGCCGGGTTAAGTTCCTCTTGGCCTGGATCTTGTATACTTCAAATATGCAACGAACTAACTTTACACTCCTATACCTTTGTCAGGTAACTACCAATCGTCAGAGCACCGAATTTCAGCGCCTGCTTGATACCCACAAGATCTTGCACGCAAAACATGTTGCACTTGGCGCGGAGCATGAAAAGAAGGGTAATTTCCTCTCTCGACACCTCTCCATTTCATTTGTTTCTGCTGGACTAACCTCCTTATTCAGTTTTTTGCAGCTGGGGTGGAGGCTGAAAACAAAATTATGTGGAAGAACTTGGAGGAAATCCGAGGTATGTCCTCTTTCGGCCAACGTTGTTGTGTTTTCCATTCCCTCTTCTCCCTGGCTCGGCAAACATTCACTCCTCGGCTTTGTCGGGTCAACACACTATTTCAGCATCACTTGAGGATAGTGTGCCCGTGCCTGATATGATGCTGCATTTTCTAACAAGGTGACAAAGATCAAGCCGAGCTGAAGAAGAAGAACGATGAGCTTGCCCTCCTCTGGACCAAGGACGACGAAATAGCC
Organism: Avena insularis; assembly: GCA_023614405.1. Lineage (NCBI taxonomy): Eukaryota > Viridiplantae > Streptophyta > Magnoliopsida > Poales > Poaceae > Avena > Avena insularis. The sequence continues at coordinate 111,048 of JAJUPC010000604.1, read as the reverse complement.
AAACTCAAGGGCGAGATGGAGAAGATGAAGGCCCAACACAAAACTGAACTCCAAAAAGTTGGCCAGAACTTCACCGAAGAGCGTGAGCGCTTTACCCTTCAGATCTCCAAGGACTAGGACCTGCTTAAGGAATCCGAGGTCCAGCTTGGTGGTCACGAGCTTGAACAACTTCGCCAGAGACGCGACAGTTGTATCAAGGAGTTGACCCGTATCCATCGTCATATCTCACGTAAGTTTCTTCCCCTTGTCCGACATAGTTTTTTGGGTTATCTCATATGCCTTTGCTTCAGCATCTTCCCTTTCCTTATTTTCAGATAACTTTCCGGAGGGTACTCCCATCGCCAGTGCTGCCGTTGCCAAATTCCGCCGAGAGAGGGGTACTCCCGTCGCTCCTGATGGTGAGAGCATTCCCTTAGACATGGAGGACCTGTTGGTCAGCGTGTCCGCTCGGGTGGAAACCATCAAGAACTATGGGAAAGATCTCCTCGACGTTGTGGTCCGGATCTTCAACACTTTCTGGCCAAGTGAGAACGCTCCGAAAAGGATCACACTCCTTGCTGAGAAGCTATTGGGAATCGAGACATAGCTTGATCTCTGGAGAGAATCCGCCGGGCGTGCCGCAGCAGATACCCTCCTCCATCATATCCTTACATGGTACGAGAAGATCGACCTGAGCCTCCTCACACGCCGGCGCACCGGATCCAAATGGACCGATGATCCGGAGTGGGTAGCTCGGTGCTAGGCTTGCGCCTATAGCCTTGTTGAATATTCTCCCATCCATGACTGGGTGGAGGGGCCGAGCTTTCTGGAGTCGGGCGAGGATGAGCAGATGGAGAACGTGGAGGATGGGTCGGGTGAGGATGGAGAAGATGCTGCTTCAGATATTGAAGACAGTGATGATGACGCCGAACTTCCTCCTCCTGCCGCTCCTTAGTGGAAAAAACATGAAAATTTATCAGATCCCCGGTATGCCGGGTGCCATTGTATGCTAAATACATGATATTTTGCTACTATGCTTGTATGCCGGATTTACTTGGGCATAGTCCCCGAGTTTCATTTTCTTGTTCGTCCAATTCTCCGGCTCGATCCGTGTCTACCTTGATTCGGTTTTACGACTTACAAATCCGAGACTCAAGAATCATTTTAACAATACTGAGAAACTTTGAGGCTTGGCTCAAAATAATTCAACATAATAACTTGAAAGTAAATACGGTGTTAGTCCGAAAAAGAAAACGTTAGCTGGAATAAGATCGTTTCCTTAGTGGTTTTTCATGTGCTACGCAATTCCAAACTCGTCCTCTTGCTTGCCATGAAGCTAATTCTTGTTGGACAGCAGCAAGTCGAAGGGTTGGGTTTCTGGTACTCACACATTAATAATCCGGGTTAAGCGAAACAAGTCATTCCATCTAGCGCATAAAAAGTAACAACAATTGTTTATTAAGGCAGTCCCCGAGTTACTGCTCGAGGCTCCGCCATTTCATTGATAAGCTCATTGCCGACATACATACCGACATATGAGATGACTCGGATACATACACTTCTTAGCTAAGTGTAGAAGGGACGAAGTAGTGCTACATTCCATGGTCGCTTCGATTCCTCTCCGGACCTGTCCGCCTTATTCTTTTCTTGTGGCTTTGCGTCTATGAGATAATAAGAGTCATTGTGCAATGCTTTGCTCACAATGAATGGCCCTTCCCATGGGGGGGATAATTTATGCATGCCAGTGGTACGCTGTACCAACCGAAGCACCAGATCGCCTTCCCGGAAGACTCGGGGGCACACTTTTCGGCTATGATAGCGTCACAGATTTTGCTGATATATGGCGGATCCGACAGCGCTTCTCGCTTCTTCAACAGATCAAGATCATTTTGCTGTGCTTCTTGCACTTGACGTGGTATTGGGTGACCCTAGGCGAATCATGCTCTATGTCGGTTGGTAATACAACTTCTGCCCCATATACCGTAAAGAATGGTGTAGCCTTGTTGATCGCTTGAGTTGTTCTTAACTCCACAATACACCGGTAGTTCTTCTATCCAGCACCCCGCTGATCTTTGCAGCGGCTCAATGAGCCGGGGTTTTATCCCGGATAATACTAATCCGTTGGATCTTTCCACTTGTCCGTTCGAGGCGGGGTGGGCTACCGAGGCTACGTCGAGTCAGATTTTCTTGTCTCGGCAAAAGCGCGCAAATGCTCCTTCCGCGATATTCGTTCCATTGTCAGTTATAATGCCGTGTGGGTAACCGTACCTCAAGATGATGTCTTTGAGAAACGTCACGGCCGTAGCTCCATCACATTTTCTTATAGGCTTCACTTCGATCCATTTTGTAAACTTGTCCACCATGACCAAAATGTGTGTCATGTTTCCTCTTGCTGGTTTGAACGGTCCAACCATATCCAAGCACCACACAGTAAATGGCCATGTAATTGGTATGGTTTTGAGTTCCGACATAGGCATATGTGTCTTGGTGGCCTATCTTTGACAACCATTGCATTTTCTCACCAGATCTTCTGCTTGCTCCAAGGCACTTGGCCAGTAGAATCCATGCCAGAATGCCTTTGCCACTAAGGCCCGGTATGAGGCATGATGCCCGCATTCTCCTTGGTGTATATCTCGGAGGATGTTAAGTCCTTCTTCCGGGTCAACACACCGCTGGAGGACATTGGTTACACTCCGTTTGTACAGCTCGGAATTGATGACTGTGTAAGCTTTGGCTCTCCTCTGAGTTTGCCTGGCTAGCACTTCCTCAGTGGGTAACGTTCCATCTTTCAAGAACTGGTATATAGGCAGTGCCCAAGCTGGTATTGCTCGCGCAGGGAACATCTCCTCATCAATTTCCATCCGATCCACCGGCATAACTTCAGCCGGATCACGCTGAACAGTCCCTGGGCTAGCGAGGTAGTCCCCGGGTTTGCCGAGGTAGTCCCCGGGTTCGGCGTGCTACCTCCCATGTCAATGTCCATGGGCTCAGCTCCGGATTCCGCATTTTCCGGGACATATATTGAATCGGTTCCTGGGGACAGCCTGATAGATGGTTTTCTGAGGTGCTCCAATGCTACGCCCAGTGGAATTGCCTGTCGGGTCGATCCGAGCTTTGACAGCATGTCGGCAGCTTCGTTTTCCATGCGAGGTACATGGTGAAATTCGCATCCCTCAAAGTAACCCGAGATCTTCTGCACATGAAATCTGTATAGCGCCATGTTTGGATCCAGGGCGTCCCACACTCCGGACACTTGTTGTATTACTAGATCCGAGTCGCCAAAGCATATTATCCGATGTATGCTAATCTCCTTCGCCACTTTGAGACCATGCACAAGAGCCTCGTACTCAGCGACATTGTTTGATGCCGCGAAATGGATCTGCAATACGTACTTGAGCTGATCCTTCTTTGGCGAGGTAAGCACAACCCCGGCACCTAACCCGGTTTTGGTTTTCGATCCTTCAAAGTGCATCCTCCAGTAGTTCGGATCTGGCGGCGGTGGTTCATATTGTACCTCGGCCCAATCCGCGAAAAAGTCCGCCACAGCCTGGGACTTGATCGCTTCTCTCCTATCATACTGGGGTGCGTAAGGTGCTAGCTCAATTGCCCATTTCGCAATTCTGCCATTCGCATCTTTGTTACCCATTATCTCGGATATGGGGGCTTCGCATATCACTTTGATGGGATGCTCCTCAAAGTAGTGCTTTAACTTCTTTGCCGCCATATAAACACCGTATGCCACCTTTTGAAAATGTGGGTAGTTCTGTTTTGAGGCAGACAATACCTCGCTCAAGTAATACACTAGCCTCTGCACCGACTTACCCTCTTCATCTCGCTCCACTACAATCACTGCACTTACAACTCGGTTGGTTGCGGCTATGTAGAGCAACATTAGCTCCTTTGACAGTGGAGAAGCTAACACTGGTGCAGTGGCCAACATATTTTTCAAGTGGGCAAAAGCTTCATCGGCCTGCGGCGTCCAAACGAATTTATCTGACTTTTTCATGAGTTGGTAGAGAGGTAGTGCCTTTTCCCCTAACCGACATACAAACCGACTCAATGACGCCAGGCATCCAGTGAACTTCTGGACGTCGTTGAGACACTTCGGCAGCTCCATTCGTTCGATGGCTCGGATCTTAGTTGGATTAACCTCGTTACCTCGGCTAGAGACGAGAAATCCGAGTAATTTCCCAGCCGGGACACCGAAGGTACATTTCTCCGGGTTTAGCTTCATCCGTAATCTCCTCAAGTTCGCGAATGTTTGCCTTATGTCGTCAAGGAGCATTGCGCTTTCCTTGGTCTTAATAACCACATCATCCATGTAGACTTGTACATTTTGACCTATTTGATCATGCAAACATTTTTGCATACATCTTTGGTATGTTGCTCCTGCATTTCGTAAACCGAACGGCATAGTGCGATAGCAATAAGTTCTGACGGGTAATAAAGGCAGTTTTATTTGATCATCCGGTTCGAGGTATCCGTGGAAACCAGAATAGGCGTCAATGAATGACAACAGTTCACATCCCGCGGTAGAGTCGATGACCTGATCTATCCTCGGCAGTGGGAATGGATCTTTTGGACACGCCTTGTTCAGGTTCATGTAATCGATACACATACGCCAAACCACTGCCATGTTCGGATCATCCTTCTTCTTTTCTACCAGCACCGCATTAGAGAGCCCATCCGGATACAGCACTTCCATGATAAATCCTGCTGCTAGCAACCGAGCTATCTCGTCACCAATGACCTTTCTCCTATCCTCGGCGAAGCGTCCGAGAGGCTGCTTCACCGGCCTTGCTCCGGGTCTTACGTTCAAAGAGTGCTCGGCCAACTCCCTCGGAACACCTTGCAAGTCCTGTATGGACCAAGCAAAAATATCCCGATTCTCACGAAGGAAGTTGATGAGCTCGCTTTCCTATTTGTCAGTTAACCCGGCGCCAATTGTTACGGTACGCTCCGGAAACATGTTATCCACTGGAATCTTCTTGGTGTCCTTCGCGGCTTGAAATGAAACGCTTCCATGCGGGTTGCTTAACGCCGGCATATACTGTTGCGCAGACTGAGCTAATGCCGCCACCTCTTGGATTTTTCTTTTCTCTTATGCAATCACAAGTGACTCGGCTAGGTTAGACCCGGCTGAGGCGCACTCAATAGAACGTCGGAAATCCCCAGCGATAGTAATTGCTCCATTTGGCCCGGGCAACTTCATCTTCAGATAACTAACATGGCAACTTGCCATGAATTTTCTCAGTGCTGGTCTCCCGAGTAATGCATGATACGTGCTCTCCAAGTTCACCACCTCAAACTCCAGATTCTCAGTTCGGCAGTTATCTCTTGTACCGAATAGCACGTCGACCTGGACTTTGCCTATGGGCTCACAGGATATGCCTGGTACGATACCATGGAAAGTTGTTCGTGTAGCCTGGAGCATGTTCTCCGAGATGCCCAACTTGCGCATCGTATCCGCATACATGATGTTAATGCTACTGCCATTGTCGATCACTACCTTGGAGAACCTCACATTAATGATTGGTCTAATGAGCATTGGATCTAACACTAGTGCATACGAGCCCGGACTTGCCATAAGCTTGGGATGATCTTTGATGCTCCAGGTAATTTCTTGGTCCGACCAAGACATGTACCTCGTCACTGAAGGCATAACCGCGTTAACCTCCATATGTCGGCGCTACAAGCTCTTCCTATCTGTTTCCTCTGTTGTGAACACACAATAGCTCTGGTGATGTTCCCTGTACTCATTCCTTCCCTCGTTTTCGGAGTACCTCTGATCCGGTTGTTGCTGGTTTTCCACCTGATGCACTGCATCCCTTCTCTCACTGTTGTCATACCTCGGCGGAGGGGGAGGCAACATCAGTTGTTGCATGTTTGCTCCGGAGAGCAGTTGCTGCCGGGGTAACTCCTGCCGAGGTTGATCATTCTGGGGTGCCTGAGCATTCCCTGAACCACCTTGTTCTATCTTACGCATCCACTCACATTGCCTCGTTGTGTGACCTGCCGGACTGTTCAGATTTGGCGTGTGAAATTTACACGGCTGGTCCAACATTGACTCATAGGTATACCTCGGACGATCTTTATTTTCTTGCCATTGCTTTTTCTGCTCCAGAGTCCACGTTTTCTTGCCATCGTTTCGAGGAGTCCATTGCCCTCCCGTTTTCTGGCGTTGGTTGCTCCCTGCTCTGGGATGATCTTGATTCACAGCTGCAACTTGTTGCGAACTATACTGATGATCCGGTCTATCATCTCTCCTTTTTCCCCTGTAATCGTTCCTCCGGGATGGCCCGGCTCCGTCCCTCGCATAGTACTCCTCATTTGACTCGTTCAACACGATCCTTGGTTGAGTCGGATCACCCAAAGCATAAGAATCCGCAATTCGGATCATCTCTGCCAACGTGACTGGCATTTTCCTTTGCAATTTCATCCACAACTCGCTGCCATATCTGCACCCTTGTGCGAACCATGCTATAGCCTGTGACTCTATGACTCCCTCACACGAGTTTCTCACGGTACACCACCGGGTCAAGAATTCACGATCCGTTTCGTTAGATCTCTGCTTGCACATCGCCACGGTCTGCGGTCTATTCGGTCTCTAATATGTACTTGAGAAGTTGCTGATAAACATTTCTTCAAAATCTATCCAGCAATTGATGCTTCCGGGTGGCAAATTATTCAGCCATACCCTAGCCGGACCTTCCAACATTTGGGGCACGTATCGTATAGCCCATCCCAAGTTGCCAGTTGCAATTTTCACAGCTGTTGCGTAGTTTATCAGCCAGTCCTCCGGCTTTGTATTGCCGTCATACGTCTTCGTGCCCCTGGGTAATTGGAAATTGGGTACTGGCGGTTCCTTCATGATCCGGGGCCCAAAGCACGCTGGACCCGGAGGACCTTGACATTCGATCTGTTCCGACCTATACAGGCGATCCAGCTTTAACCTGGCGTCATCCGGCATCAAATCCCTGCTTCCCAATCTCGACCCTATCACATGATAGTCCAGTCTTGCGTGTCCCGCATTCATCATCTCTGAGTCTCCGTCATTGTATCGGTCTTGCTCTCGTTGTGCTCCTCTCTGTTGCATACCACGGCCGGCGCTTTGCTCTTGCCTTGGTATATTCTCTTGCCGCTGTTGACGCCTCGCCGAAGTTTCATTGTCCGCATTGCCGTTGGCAGCATTCCCTTGACCGGCATTGCCTTGGTCGTGATTACCTCAGTCCGCTTCACCTCGGCTCACACTTCGTCGATCGTCGTTTTTCCGCATTTCTTTTTCTTTTCCCGAACGCGTTGGGTCGTACGAAAAGATCTGCTTGTTCCATCTGGCTGAGGTTACTACCTCTTCTCTCCTTGGGCCACCATGAGGCGACGATGCGGCTCCAGTGGATTTCTTCGGGTTACCCATCGCCGAATGGATGATCTTAGAAGCTCCAACTCTCTCCGGGTTACCTCTCAGTAGCTCCTTGTTCTGCCTGTTCGCGATCCGAACCAGCTCGTTAACCCGAACTTGCTGTCTTTGACGGGCTTCACCCGTCAGACCCTCTAGCTCGGACGCCGCGGCATCTGCTGCTCTGAGGTTCTTCGCCGGGGTACTATACTTCGGCAACCCCACGGACAGATAGTTTTCCGACCCTTCTGGTCCATCATCACCTTCTCTGTTCATCTCACTCGTGAGATTTTTCCCTTTTACCCTTACTGCATCAACCTTGTTTGCCTTCGCAGATCAGCGCCATGTTCAACGCATCCGCTGAGCCGCTATTTTCTTTGCGCCCTCCAGTATCTTTTGCCGGGTCTCCTCTAGCTCGGCCTGTGCCTGAGCCGGATCTACCACTGCTTCCACCGGGTTTGCCAAGCTATCCATAGCTTCCCTCAGCACGTCCTCAGGCCTCTCTAGCGGAGGACCCCTAGGTTTCCTCGGTGCCTTAGGCGTTACCTCCGGGTCTGGAGCTGGATCCTTGCTCATGCCCGCACCTGGCGCAGTCATCATCACCTCTGCATGGTCCGGGGAGTGAGCGTTACGTGCCCCGTGAGCCACAGTGAGGGGTGGTTCTCCTGCATCGACGATGTGACGCGGATGAACGCAAGACACGTCCACAGCAACGTAGACCTTGTGTGCACCGAGCTTGACGAAGATGCCGTTGCGCGGAAGGGGCGCGTGCCGAAGCAGCCAGCATTGTCGCTGACGTAGTCCAGTGCTCCAAAGCGCTGAACGAGCCCGGAGACGATGCGTTTGCCGGTGCCGATGAGGTTTCCCGTCTGGATCTTCACCCCTGCTAGCGTCGCTAGCCCCACGATAGGCGCCAACTGTCATGGTGTTGTCACGGCAGATGCCATGGATAGGCTGAAGGTGGGGACTAATATGCGCTAGGGGAATCCAGGGAAGGATAGTAGAGTGATTCTCTACACAGAAGCTTTGTATTGATGTTCTATCTCCCAGATGACAAGTGCTCCTTGAGCTGTATTGACGAGAGGAGGAAGAATAAACTCTCTTACTCTTGCCTACCAACTAGCCCAAGAACCCTAGATCCACTAGTGCTCAACCAACTAGAATTCTCCCAACTCAGATCGAAAACCCAACCCCTCTACTGAACCCTAACCCCCTTATATAGAGGTGGTTCGGCCTAGGGCATACGTGGAGGCATATACCTAAGAATATGCCCTCCCAAAGTAGTAAGTAACCCGGGTGCTTTTTTTCAGCGTCACACTTGCTTTAGCGACCTAGCCTCAAGCCTGCCTGCCACACGACGCCGGCTATCACCCTTGTCGGCCATGATCCGGTGGTCCTGCCCTTGCTTTATTCGCTCATCCAGTACGCACCGGACCTTTTTTTTTGACCAGAGAGATTCCTTCCTTCTCCTAGAAGCCAAGCGAGGATCCGGATCACAGTTGATATGGCCATACCTGTTCCTGCATATAAGCTAGACAAGCATTTCCGACTTACTCCTTAAGTCGGACGAGACAATGTTAGGCGACCCCCCGGGTCTGGGTTACTCCGTGATCCGGCCTGCCTTGAGGTGACTCGGCCAGCATCCGCTTTGACCTTGCCGAACCTCGGCTAACTCGGCCCTTATACCACGGAGTGGCCCTACCCGGGGTTATCCCCCCAACACAATGATACTGGTGGATCCATAGGTGGATTGTGAAAAAAATACAAATGCAATGACTCTGGTGGATCCATATGTGGTATGTGAAAAGAACACAGATGCAATGACTCTAGTTGTTGTTAGTAAAAAGAACACACATGCAATGACACTGGTGGATCCATAGGTGGATTATGAAAAGAGCACACATGCAATGACACTGGTGGATCCATATGTGGTATGTGAAAAGAACACACATGCAATGACTCTGGTTGTTGTGAGTAAAAAGAACACACATGCAATGACACTTGTGGATCCATATGTGGATTGTGAAAACAGCACACATGCAATGACACTGGTGGATCCATAGGTGGATTGTGAAAAGAACACACATGCAATGACACTGGTGGATCCATATGTGGTATGTGAAAAGAACACACATGCAATGACTCTGGTTGTTGTTAGTAAAAAGAACACACATGCAATGACACTGGTGGATCCATAGGTGGATTCTGAAAAGATCACACATGCAATGACTCTGGTGGATCCATATCTGGTATGTGAAAAGAACACACATGCAATGACTCTAGTTGTTGTTAGTAAAAAGAACACACATGCAATGACACTGGTGGATCCATAGGTGGATTGTGAAAAGAGCACACATGCAATGACACTGGTGGATCCATATGTGGTATGTGAAAAGAACAGACATGCAATGACTCTGGTTGTTGTTAGTAAAAAGAACACACATGCAATGACACTAGTGGATCCATAGGTGGATTGTGAAAAGAGCACACATGCAATGACAATGGTGGATCCATATGTGGTATGTGAAAAGAATACAGATGAATGACTCTCGTTGTTGTTAGTAAAAAGAACACACATGCAATGACACTAGTGGATCCATGTGTGGTCTCTGAAGAGAACACACATTTCAATGACTCTGGTTGTTGTTAGTAAAAAGAACACACATGTAATGATAGTGGTGGATCTATGTGTGGTCTCTGAAGAGAACACACATGCAATGACTCTGGTTGCTGTTAGTAAAAGGAGCACACATGCAATGCCACTGGTGCATCTATAGGTGGATTGTGAAAAGAACACACATGCAATGACACTAGTGGATCCATATGTGGTATGTGAAAAGAACACACATGAAATGACTCTAGTTGTTGTTAGTAAAAAGAACACACATGCAATGACACTGGTGGATCCATGTGTGGTCTTTGAAGAGAACAAACATTTCAATGACACTAGTTGTTGTTGAAGGGAATATGCCCGAGAGGCAATAATAAAGTGGTCATTATATTATTCCATGTTTATGATAAATGTTTATTTTACATGCTAGAATTGTATTGATCGGAAACATCAATACATGTGTGTTTAATAAACAAAAAGGGTTCCTAGTTATGCCTCTCTTATAGACTAGCTTGTTGATTAACAAGATGATCAAGGTTTCCTGATCATGGACATTGGTTGTTGTTAATAACAAGGTCACACCATTGGTGGAATGATGTGATGAACATTCATCCGAAGTATAGCATTACGATCAAAGTCATTATGTTTATATTGCTATAATATCATACGAAGTAATCTTTATCTTTAGACCATGAGATCATGTTAATTGCTAACACCGAAAGAGTATCTTGATAACATCAAACGTCACACCGTAACAAGGTGACTATAAAGGTGGGTTCAGTGCTACGAAGGTGTTATGTTGAGGCTCATGGATCAAGAGTGGGATTTGTCCATCCCGATGACGGGTAGATATAATCTGGGCCCTCTCGGTGATATCACATTGAAATAGCTTGCAAGCAAGTGATGTGATCACTAGAATGTTATATCACGGGAACGAGAAAAGAGTGCATGTCGGTAACAAGATCAAACTAGGTATGGAGACACTGATGATCGAATCTCGGACATGTAATATATCGCGGGACAAAGGGATTTAGTTACTAGCGTTAAAGGTTCTCACGATCACAGAAGTCATCGTTGAATGTGTAGGAGTCAGTATGGATCTCCAGGTCTCGCGATTATTGATCGAGAGGGTCTCGATCATGTCTGCATTATTCGCGAACCGTAGGGTGACACACTTAAGGGATACCGACACCATTTGGAGAAAATATGTTTCATATAAAGATTTAAGAAAGCGCTGGATTATTTCAATAGACACCGAAACTGTTTCGGGTGAAATTTCTGAAATTGGTTCTGCATGTAATATTGAAATGTTGCAGGGGGTTTTATGTGAATGTTTGTTAATTAAAGTAATTAACAAAATTCTGAATAAAAATAATAAAAGAGTTTTATTAAATGAGAGAGCATTAAATTTGGAGAAATTTAATGCATTTAAAGTGGAGACTTTAAAGGAGAATGTGAAGGGGCATTTTAATGTTTAGGGGTTACCACCACATGAATGGAGGAGGTGAAGGGTCACCCCCTCCATGCGCCGGCCATGAAGGAGGGGCACCCCCCTCCTCACTTCTCACTCACACCTCCTTGTGAAGGATCTCTGTCCCCCTCTAGTATTATTCCCCCACGGTCTCGGATTAGCGAAATACATGTTCCTGGTGGCTTTATCTGGAAAGGAGTTGCTGCTTACGCTGCTTTGCTGGAGCGAGGGACGGAGGTTGTCGGGGTACCGGACATGTGTGCAATCACGGATATACCGCTGCTTTGCGGTGCTGGACTTGGTGGTGCTGGAGCTAGATCTGATGGACGTGCTGGAGCCGGACCTGCTGGACTTCATCACGATCTTGAGATCGGCAAGTGTACGACTACATCAACCATGAGTTCCTACTCGTTAACAAAGCTTGTTGTCTATGAGGGTAAGTTCTCGGTGGATGTATGTCCACCCGTTGCTTTGTACCTAGTAGATAGATCTTGCCGTGTAGTTTACACCGTAGGAAATTTTTTGTTTTCTATGATGTGGACCCAACAGTGGTATCAGAGCCTGATCTATGCGTAGGTGCTTAGCACGGGTAGTACACATATGTTGATATGTGGGCGATGATGATCATGTTATTGCATCTTCTATGTATTTTGGATATTGGTGGCATAGTGGGATGAAGCGGCCCAGACCAACCTTACATGTCATCGTACATGAGACCAGTTCCACGACTGGCATGCAACTTGTTTTGCAGAAGTGGTTGGCGGGTGTCTGTCTCTCCTACTATAGTCAATATCTGATTTACAACGAGTTGCTAATAACTTAGTTATCCTTGCCAGGTTCATGTTCGTAGGTAAGAACGGTTCTATCTCCGAAAGCCCTAAGCCACGTAAAACTTGCAATTGATAAATTAGAGGCGTCTAGTTTAGATCGTTGCTGGGCTAGTGTATTGATATGGTATTGTTGTAAGTAGATGTATGATAGATACTCTTACAACACACTCAACGTGTAAGTTCCATAGACCTTGGCCTTACACACAAAGGAATGATAGAGATCATACCATAGATGCATATGATGGTGATCAAATGCATAGACCATTTCATGTCACTTTACACATTAGATGTTTGCATCTTATACTGCTAGTTTGGCGCTTTTTGTAGCATTGTAAGATGATCCCTCCTTTAGATATCAAGATAAAAATGTGTTCTTCCTTAAGTATGCACCATTTTGTGGATCGTATTTCGAGACATCACGTGATGATCGGGTGTACTCGATTTCACGCTTTCATACAAACAGTGTAAGACAGTTTTACACATGCAGTACTAAGGTTCTTACTACGAGCCTAGCATGTACGCATGGCCTCTAACACGGACCGAAAGGTTAAGCATGAGTCATATAGTTGATATGATGCCCATATAGATGCTCGCCTTTGAAGCTACATCAACTCACGTGATGATCGGACTTGGTGTAGTGGATTTGGTTCATGTAATCACCAAAAAGGCACGAGGGATGTCGTTTTTGAGTGGGAGTTCATTTGTAATTTGGATTAGTCAAACCAAATTTGTCATAAATTAAATCAAAGTGAATTTGCATAGTTTGTTGTAGTCATTGGCATTCGTTTTCTACCTTATGCTTAGTTTTTATTTGAGATAATAGAACTATAGAATTCTGGATATTTACTTTACGAACTGGTATCGTATTGTTTTGAATGTCAATTTAAAGTTTATAAGTCCTATTGCAAACTTTCAGCAAACTCTATTTACTCCATGAAGTTTAATAAGCAGTATTAAATCAAGAGTAAGAATTCCAATGTTAGTATCTAAAGTATCATGTTTGCCTCCATGATTATTGATATTCAAAAAGTTGTTTTAATATCAAGATTATATTGAGCTAGAAATTGTTTCAGAAACCATCATGTGTGAAAGATATTGTGATATCTGAAACAATGTTTTTGGTTGCATTATGATAGAGTATAATTTAGCAAAATACATGTTCTCATATTGTATGAGAATTTGTGAAGGATGGAGATGCTAGGCATCCGAATCTACCAAAAAGGTTTTGGGAACTGATATTATACTCGTGATTCTTCCTTATAAGCTATAGTAGCTTGATCATGAAAGTTGTCATGATAAGGATGAATAGAAGATGTAAGTAAAATGTTTACTACACTAATAGATTACTAAAGAATGGATTTTTGAAAGAATGCCAAACATTTGATGATGGTGATCCACTTCAAAGTGCAAGTCCAAAGGTATTAGTATTTGACTATATACGCTTTGTACTATGTGTCATGTGAATGACACCACTATTGATGTTGATAGATTCTTTTAAAAGAAAAAGGAATTGCTGAACGAGAATCTATAAAATATTTGGCAGAAAATATAAGGTTGGAGATGTCCAACTTGGGTATATAGAAGATATACATGTTATGGTTGTATTCCTTGCTTGTTAAAAAATGTGGTTCTTAGGTATTGGATACCGGTATTGGATACCGAATTGGTTGGTATGAAGTGTCATACAGGACAACGCAATTCATGAACTACAATGGCCTAAGTAAACCAGCAAGAGAATGAGTGATGATGTTCATCGAAAACAAATAAAGTGTTATTGTGTTTTTCATTGTCATCAAACCAAGCCTTCAAGATTTGTTTAAATAATTGTTATTTTGTTCCAGTATCATGAGAACAATGGCTGTTCAAATAATTACCATATTCCATAAAGGATGGATGAACTTTTACAAGTCTAGTTGGAGAAATCACATCCATAAACACTATTGCTAAAATGTCGCAAGACAAATGATTGAAAGATCACTTATGAAGTGACATCGTTGTTTAAATTATATTTGAAAGAAAACATGAAGAAACTCCATGTTGATGGACTTTTGGAGTCTTTGATTTTGATCAATTGACACATGTGAGACTTTCCTCGAGATAATTGAAACTCCGTCCATAGGCCAGAGAGGAACGGATGACTAGCTTATTGGAAATTGTGCATGCTGATGTGTATAGTCCATTATGTGTAGCCATATGCGATGGATCTTTTTGCTTCATATGCTTTCTCCGAAAATTTGATTGAATATATCTGTATATTTACTTAATAAGGAATAAGTATGAAACATTTGAAAATTGTTCAAAGACTTTCAAGATGAAGTGGAAAATCATTGTAACAAGAAAATAAAGAGTTTATGATTCGATCATAAAGGAAGATATTTGAGTTACATGTTTAGCAAAAACACCTAAGACTTGAGGAATTGTTCCACGATTTGTGTTTCCCGATAAACCATAGGAGTATGGCATATTTGAGAGATAAATTCAAACCATGTTTGACATGGTAAGATCAAGGGTGTCATTTATAAAACTTCCATTATGTTTTAACGATTGAAGCTTTAGAGACTACCGCTTTTACACTAAAAAGAGCACCATCGTGATCCATTGAAATGACACCATATGAGTTATGGTTTGGGATAAAACCCGAATTGTCTTTTCTTAAATTTTGGTATGCTATGCATAAGTAAAATGTTTACAACCAAAGTCGGATAAGCACGTCTTTGTAGGTTATCCCAAAGAATTTGTTGGGAATTTCTCCATAACACCGAGGACAAAAGAGTTTGTTACTTGGAACGTCAAGTTTCTTGAGAAGGAATTTTTCATGAAAAGTTAAGTGGGAGGACAATAGAACTTTGATAAGGTTGTTGAACCTTAGCTATATGTGCTAAGTAGCGTAGCGCCGGAAAGTGTCCCGGTGGCGGCCACAATGCTCATGGCTCTCGTGATTACAAAAGGTGTGATCTCGGAGATTAGAGTTCCTATAGAACCGTGTGGGTCGGTAAGAATCAAATAGTAAAATTTGATAAGCAAGTCGTTATTGTTTTGACAATGATGAACCGACTACATGCAAAGAAGCAATGATGGGCCCTGACTCCATAAAATGACTAGAAGTCATAGAATCCATGATAGTATCCATACACGAGAAAACAAGTTTCTGAACTTGGAAGACCCTCTGGAAAGGCGTGAAGCCTATCGGTCGTGTTTGGATCTATAAATAAATAAGACATGGATGTTTAACATATATGAAATAGTCGACATGTCGGAAAAAAGTTTACAACAATGTTCAAGGAGTTGACTATGACAAGATTTGATCTTTCATAGCGATATATAGTCTTGACGGATTAATGTAGCAACCACTACATATAATTTGGTATATGGTAGTTGAATAAACAAAAAAGGTTCTTCTAATAGAACGGTAACCTAGGACATGTACATGACATGGTCCGAAGGGTTTTGTTAATTCAAAGGGTGCTAAAAGGGCATGTAAACTTCAATAGTTGAAGTAAGCATAGCGGAGTTGGAATCTTCACCATGATGAAACTGTTAAAAGAGTTTAAATTCATCGGAGATGATGAAGATGCTTGCATTTGCAAGAAATTAAGTGGGAGCATTGAGACATATTTCTAATACATTATGTAGAGGACATATTGTTGATTGGAAATGATGTATCTTGTATTGACACAAGTTAAGAATTTCATTAAAATAAGATTTCGATGAAAGACTTGGGCAAACCCGGAATATTAGGCATCAATATCTATATGGATAGATTAAGGCGCTAATATGGTTGTGCCAGACATACATATATGAGATATTGAAAGGGTTCAATATGGAAACAACAAGAAAGGTTCTTGCTGCATGGAAAGGATTGTATCAAAATTCAAGTGTTTCAACACTTGGTGAGTAAAATCACATGAAGATTTTGATCGATTATACCATGATATGTATATATCCAGAATGTCCTATGCTCTAAATGTTATGAGCATATACCAGAATGATTCATAAGATAATCATTGGACAATAGTAACGATATTCTTATGAGCTTTGGAGGAACTAAGAATATATAATGTATAAGTGACAAAAAGTTAAAGGTAGTTCATTGTAAAGTGTTACATTGATACTAGTTTTGTCACAAGATACAAATTAAATTTATCTCAATTTAGACTATGGGTGGCACAATGTAATGGAAAGGATGTTCCATGATGGATTTGGATGAGTTCCAAAGTTGAGACATTGTGACGGATACTACAAGAAAAGGCTAAGTATATGACTGCTATAGTAGCAGCAAAGGAGGGCATTTGTGTTAAGTAGTTTGTTATGAAACTAGGTGTGGTTCAAAGTGGACTAATACTATGAAGATATATTGTGTGACAATAATATCAACATATTTTGAGCTGAACGAACTAAAGGTCTCACCAAAGGACCAAATCTATACAATGCCATCTCATTTGAGAATGAGTGATGCGTAGAGACGCAAAGACATGCAAATACACACAGACCTGAAACTGTCAGATCCAGAGATTATGTTAACCACTAGCAATAGTGTATATGCAACACCAGAAAGCCATAGGTGTTCACTACGCAAAGTTTTTCAAACTAGATTATTGACTCTAGTGCAAGTGGGAGACTGAAGGGAATATGCCCAAGAGGCAATAATAAAGTGGTTATTATCTTATTCCATGTTTATGATAAATGTTTATTTTACATGCTAGAATTGTATTGATCGGAAACATCAATACATGTGTGTTTAATAAACAAAAAGGGTTCCTAGTTATGCCTCTCTTATAGACTAGCTTGTTGATTAACAAGATGATCAAGGTTTCCTAATCATGGACATTGGATGTTGTTAATAACAAGGTCACACCATTGGTGGAATGATGTTATGAACATTCATCCGAAGTATAGCATTACGATCAAAGTCATTATGTTTATATTGCTATAATATCATACGAAGTAATCTTTATCTTTAGACCATGAGATCGTGTTAATTGCTAACACCGGAAGAGTATCTTGATAACATCAAACGTCACACCGTAACAGGGTGACTATAAAGGTGGGTTCAGTGCAACGAAGGTGTTATGTTGAGGCTCATGGATCAAGAGTGGGATTTGTCCATCCCGATGACGGATAGATATACTCTGGGCCCTCTCGGTGATATCACATTGAAATAGCTTGCAAGCAAGTGATGTGATCACTAGAATGTTATATCACGGGAATGAGACAAGAGTGCATGTCGGTAACGAGATCAAACTAGGTATGGAGATACCGATGATCGAATCTCGGACATGTAATATATCGCGGGACAAAGGGATTTAGTTACTAGCATTAAAGGTTCTCACGATCACAGAAGTCATCGTTGAATGTGTAGGAGTCGATTATGGATCTCAGGTCCAGCAGATTATTGATCGGAGTGGGGTCTCGATCATGTCTGCATTATTCGCGAACCGTAGGGTGACACACTTAAGGTATACCGACACCATTTGGAGCAAATATGTTTCAGATAAAGATTTAAGAAAGTGCTGGAATTATTTCAATAGACACCGAAACTGTTTCGGGTGAAATTGCTGAAATAGGTTCTTCATGTAATATTGAAATGTTGTAGGGGGGTTTATGTGAATGTTTGTTAATTAAATTAATTAACAAAATTCTGAATAAAAGTAATAAAAGAGTTTTATTAAATGAGAGAGCATTAAATTTGGAGAAATTTAATGCATTTAAAGTGGAGACTTTAAAAGAGAATGTGAAGGGGAAAATTTATGTGGAGGGACTTACCACCACATGAATGGAGGAGGTGAAGGGTCACCTCCTCCATGCGCCGGCCATGAAGGAGGGGCACCCCCCTCCTCCTATAAAAGGCCACCACCTCCTCACTTCTCACTCACACCTCCTTGTGAAGGATCTCTCTCCCCCTCTAGTATTATTCCCCCATGGTCCCGGATTAGCGAGATACATGTTCCTGGTGGCTTTATCTGGAAAGGAGTTGCTGCTTCCGCTGCTTTGCTGGAGCGAGGGACGGAGGTTGTCGGGGTACCGGACGTGTGTGCGATCACGGATGCACCGCTTCTTTGCGGTGCTGGACTTGGTGGTGCTGGAGTTGGATCTGATGGACATGCTGGAGCCGGACCTGCTGGACTTCATCACGATCTTGAGATCGGCAAGTGTACGACTACATCAACCACGAGTTCCTACTCGTTAACAAAGCTCGTTGTCTACGAGGGTAAGTTCTTGTTGGATGTATGTCCACCCGTTGCTTTGTACCTAGTAGATAGATCTTGGCGTGTAGTTCACACCGTAGGAAAATTCTTGTTTTCTATGCTGCAGACCCAACAATTGTTAGTCAAAAGAACAAACATGCAATGACACTAGTGGATCCATGTGTGGTCTCTAAAGAGAATACACATGCAATGACTCTGGTTGTTGTTAGTAAAAAGAGCACACATGCAATGACACTGGTGTATCCATTGGTGGATTGTGAAAAGAACACATATGCAATGACACTGGTGGATCCATACATGGTATGTGAAAAGAACACACATGCAATGACACTGGTGGATCCATATGTGGTATGTGAAAAGAACACACATGCAATGATTCCAATTGTTGTTAGTAAAAAGAGCACACATGCAATGACACTAGTGGATCTATAGGTGGATTGTGAAAAGAACACACATGTAATGACACTGGTGGATCCATATGTGGTATGTGAAAATAACACACATGAAATGACTCCAGTTGTTGTTAGTAAACAGAACAGACATGCAATGACACTGGTGGATCCATATGTGGTATGTGAAAAGAACACACATGCAATGACACTGGTGGATCCATAGGTGGATTGTGAAAAGAGCACACATGCAATGACACTAGTGGATCCATATGTGGTATGTGAAAAGAACACAGATGCAATGACTCCAGTTGTTGTTACTAAAAAGAACACACATGCAATGACACTGGTGGATCCATGTGTGGTCTCTGAAGAGAACACACATTTCAATGACACTGGTGGATCCATATGTGGTATGTGAAAAGAACACACATGAAATGACTCTAGTTGTTATTAGTAAAAAGAACACACATGCAATGACACTGGTGGATCCATATGTGGTATGTGAAAAGGACACACATGCAATGACTCTGGTTGTTGTTAGTAAAAAGAACACACATGCAATGACACTGGTGGATCCATGTGTGGTCTCTGAAGAGAACACACATTTCAATGACTCTGGTTGTTGTTAGTAAAAAGAACACACATGCAATGACACTGGTGGATCCATGTGTGGTCCCTGAAGAGAACACACATGCAATGACTCTGGTTGTTGTTAGTAAAAAGAGCACACATGCAATGACACTGGTGGATCTATAGGTGGATTGTGAAAAGAACACACATGCAATGACACTGGTGGATCCATACATGGTATGTGAAAAGAACACACATGAGATGACTCTGGTTGTTGTTAGTAAAAAGAACATACATGCAATGACACTGGTGGATCCATAGGTGGATTGTGAAAAGAGCACAAATGCAACAACACTGGTGGATCCATATGTGGTATGTGAAAAGAACACACATGCAATGACTCTGGTTGTTGTTAGTAAAAAGAACACACATGCAATGACATTGGTGGATCCATGTGTGGTCTCTGAAGAGAACACAGACTTCAATGACACTGGTGGATCCATATGTTGTATATGAAAAGAACACACATGCAATGACACTGGTGGATCCATAGGTGGATTGTGAAAAGAGCACACATGCAATGACACTGGTGGATCCATATGTGGTATGTGAAAAGAACACACATGCAATGCCTCCAGTTGTTGTTAGTAAAAAGAACACAAATGCAATGACACTGGTGTATCCATATGTGGTATGTGAAAAGAACACATATGCAATGACTCTAGTTGTTGTTAGTAAAAAGAACACACATGCAATGACACTTGTGGATCCATGTGTGGTCTCTGAAGTGAACACGCATTTCAATGACACTGGTGGATCCATATGTGTTATGTGAAAAGAACACACATGCAATGACACTGGTGGATCCATAGGTGGATTGTGAAAAGAGCACACATGCAATGACACTAGTGGATCCATATGAGGTATGTTAGAAGAACATAGATGCAATGACTCCAGTTGTTGTTACTAAAAATAACACACATGCAATGACACTGGTGGATCCATGTGTGGTCTCTGAAGAGAACACACATTTGAATGACACCGGTGGATCCATATGTGGTATGTGAAAAGAACACACATGCAATGACACTGGTGAATCCATAGGTGGATTGTGAAAAGAGCACACATGCAATGACACTAGTGGATCCATATGTGGTATGTGAAAAGAACACAAATGCAATGACTCCAGTTGTTGTTACTAATAAGAACACACATGCAATGACACTGGTGGATCCATGTGTGGTCTCTGAAGAGAACACACATTTCAATGACACTGGTGGATCCATATGTGGTATGTGAAAAGAACACACATGAAATGACTCTAGTTGTTATTAGTAAAAAGAACACACATGCAATGACACTGGTGGATCCATATGTGGTATGTGAAAAGGACACACATGCAATGAATCTGGTTGTTGTTAGTAAAAAGAACACACATGCAATGACACTGGTGGATCCATGTGTGATCTCTGAAGAGAACACACATTTCAATGACTCTGGTTGTTAGTAAAAAGAACACACATGCAATGACTCTGGTTGTTGTTAGTAAAAAGAGCACACATGCAATGAGACTGGTGGATCTATAGGTGGATTGTGAAAAGAACACACATGCAATGACACTGGTGGATCCATACATGGTAAGTGAAAAGAACACACATGAGATGACTCTGGTTGTTGTTAGTAAAAAGAACATACATGCAATGACAATGGTGGATCCATAGGTGGATTGTGAAAAGAGCACAAATGCAATGACACTAGTGGATCCATATGTGGTATGTGAAAAGAACACACATGCAATGACTCTGGTTGTTGTTAGTAAAAAGAACAAACATGCAATGACATTGGTGGATCCATGTGTGGTCTCTGAAGAGAACACACACTTCAATGACACTGATGGATCCATATATGGTATATGAAAAGAACACACATGCAATGACACTGGTGGATCCATAGGTGGATTGTGAAAAGAGCACACATGCAATGACACTGGTGGATCCATATGTGGTATGTCAAAAGAACACACATGCAATGACTCCAGTTATTGTTAGTAAAAAGAACACACATGCAATGACACTGGTGTATCCATGTGTGGTCTCTCAAGAGAACACACATTTGAATGATACTGGTGGATCCATATGTGTTATGTGAAAAGAACACACATGCAATGCCTCCAGTTGTTGTTAGTAAAAAGAACACACATGCAATGACACTGGTGTATCCATGTGTGGTCTCTGAAGAGAACACACATTTGAATGACACTGGTGGGTCCATAGGTGAAAAGAACACACATGTAATGACACTGGTGGATCCATAGGTGGATTGTGAAAAGAGCACACATGCAATGACACTGGTGGATCCATATGTGGTATGTGAAAAGAACACACATGCAATGACTCCAGTTGTTGTTAGTAAAAAGAACACACATGCAATGACATTGGTGGATCCATGTGTGGTGTCTGAAGAGAACACACACTTCAATGCCGCTGGTGGATCCATATGTGGTATGTGAAAAGAACACACATGCAATGACACTGGTGGATCCATAGGTGGATTGTGAAAAGAGCACACATGCAATAACACTGGTGGATCCATATCTGGTATGTGAAAAGAACACAGATGCAATGACTCCAGTTGTTGTTAGTAAAATAACACACATGCAATGACACTGGTGGATCCATGTGTGGTCTCTGAAAAGAACACACATTTCAATGACTCAGGTTGTTGTTAGTAAAAAGAACACACATGTAATGACATAGGTGGATCCATGTGTGGTCTCTGAAGAGAACACACATGCAATGACTCTGGTTGTTGTTAGTAAAAAGAGCACACATGAAATGACACTGGTGGATCTATAGGTGGATTGTGAAAATAACACAAATGCAATGACAATGGATCCATATGTGGTATGTGAAAACAACACACATGAAATGACTCTAGTTGTTGTTAGTAAAAAGAACACATGCAATGACACCTTATGGATCCATGTGTGGTCTCTGAAGAGAACACACATTTCAATGATACTGGTTGTTGTTAGTAAAAGGAAACACACATGGAATGACACTGGTTGTTGTTAGTAAAAAGAGCACACATGCAATGACTCTGGTTGTTGTTAGTAAAAAGAGCACACATGCAATGACACTAGTGGATCCATACGTGGATTGTGAAAAGAACACACATGTAATGACACTGGTGGATCCATATGTGGTATGTGAAAAGAACACACATGCAATGACTCTAGTTGTTGTTAGTAAAAAGAACACACATCGATGAGACTGGTGGATCCATGTGTGGTCTCTAAAGAGAACACACATGCAATGACAATGGATCCATATGTGGTATGTGAAAAGAACACACATGAAATGACTCTAGTTGTTGTTACTAAAAAGAACACACATGCAATGACACTGGTGGATCCATGTGTGGTCTATGAAGAGAGCACACATTTCAATGACACTGGTGGATCCATATGTGGTATGTGAAAAGAACACACATGTAATGACACTGGTGAATCCATAGGTGGATTGTGAAAAGAGCACAAATGCAATGACACTGGTGGATCCATATGTGGTATGTGAAAAGAACACACATGCAATGACTCCAGTTGTTGTTAGTAAAAAGAACACACATGCAATGACACTTGTGGATCCATGTGTGGTCTCTAGAAAGAACAAACATTTGAATGACACTGGTGGATCCATATTAGGTATGTGAAAAGAACACACATGCAATAACACTAGTTGTTATTAGTAAAAAGAACACACATGCAATAACACCGGTGGATCCATATGTGGTATGTGAAAAGAACACACATGCAATGACTCTGGTTGTTGTTAGTAAAAAGAACACACATGCAACGACACTGGTGGATCCATGTGTGGTCTCTGAAGAGAACACACATTTCAATGACTCTGGTTGTTGTTAGTAAAAAGAACACACATGGAATGACACTGGTGGATCCATATGTGGTATGTGAAAAGAATACAGATGCAATGACTCTAGTTGTTGTTAGTAAAAAGAACACACATGCAATGACACTGGTGGATCCATGTGTGGTCTCTGAAGAGAACACACATTTCAATGACTCTGGTTGTTGTTAGTAAAAAGAACACACATGTAATGATACAGGTGGATCCATGTGTGGTCTTTGAAGAGAACACACATGGAATGACTCTCGTTGTTGTTAGTAGAAAGAGCACACATGCAATGACACTGGTGGATCTATAGGTGGATTGTGAAAAGAACACACATGCAATGACACTGGTGGATCCATATGTCGTATGTGAAAAGAACACACATGCAATGACTCTGGTTGTTGGTAGTAAAAAGAACACACATGTAATGACATAGGTGGATCCATGTGTGGTCTCTGAAGAGAACACACATGCAATGACTCTGGTTGTTATTAGTAAAAAGAGCACACATGCAATGACACTGGGGATCTATAGGTGGATTGTGAAAATAACACAAATGCAATGGCAATGGATCCATATGTGGTATGTGAAAACAACACACATGAAATGACTCTAGTTGTTGTTAGTAAAAAGAACACACATGCAATGACACCTTATGGATCCATGTGTGGTCTCTGAAGAGAACACACATTTCAATGATACTGCTTGTCGTTAGTAAAAGGAAACACACATGCAATGACACTGGTTGTTGTTAGTAAAAAGAGCACACATGCAATGACTCTGGTTGTTGTTAGTAAAAAGAGCACACATGCAATGACACTAGTGGATCCATTGGTGGATTGTGAAAAGAACACACATGTAATGACACTGGTGGATCCATATGTGGTATGTGAAAAGAACACACATGCAATGACTCTAGTTGTTGTTAGTAAAAAGAACACACATCGATGAGACTGGTGGATCCATGTGTGGTCTCTGAAGAGAACACACATGCAATGACAATGGATCCATATGTGGTATGTGAAAAGAACACACATGAAATGACTCTAGTTGTTGTTACTAAAAAGAACACACATGCAATGACACTGGTGGATCCATGTGTGGTCTATGAAGAGAGCACACATTTCAATGACACTGGTGGATCCATATGTGGTATGTGAAAAGAACACACATGTAATGACACTGGTGAATCCATAGGTGGATTGTGAAAAGAGCACACATGCAATGACACTGGTGGATCCATATGTGGTATGTGAAAAGAACACACATGCAATGAGTCCAGTTGTTGTTAGTAAAAAGAACACACATGTAGTGACACTTGTGGATCCATGTGTGGTCTCTAGAAAGAACAAACATTTCAATGACACTGGTGGATCCATATTAGGTATGTGAAAAGAACACACTTGCAATAACACTAGTTGTTATTAGTAAAAAGAACACACATGCAATAACATCGGTGGATCCATATGTGGTATGTGAAAATAACACACATGCAATGACTCTGGTTGTTGTTAGTAAAAAGAACACACATGCAACGACACTGGTGGATCCATGTGTGGTCTCTGAAGAGAACACACATTTCAATGACTCTGGTTGTTGTTAGTAAAAAGAACACACATGGAATGACACTCGTGGATCCATGTCTGGTCTCTGAAGAGAACACACATGCAATGACTCTGGTGGATCCATATGTGGTATGTGAAAAGAACACACATGAAATGACTCCAGTTGTTGTTAGTAAAAAGAACACACATGCAATGACACTGGTGGATCCATGTGTGGTCTCTGAAGTGAACACACATTTCAATGACACTGGTGGATCCATATGTGGTATGTGAAAAGAATACAGATGCAATGACTCTAGTTGTTGTTAGTAAAAAGAACACACATGCAATGACATCAGGATCCATGTGGTATCTGAATAGAACACACATTTCAATGACTCTGGTTGTTGTTAGTAAAAAGAACACACATGCAATGACACAGGTGGATCCATGTGTGGTCTTTGAAGAGAACACACATGGAATGACTCTCGTTGTTGTTAGTAAAAAGAGCACACATGCAATGACACTGGTGGATCTATAGGTGGATTGTGAAAAGAACACACATGCAATGACACTGGTGGATCCATATGTGGTATGTGAAAAGAACACACATGCAATGACTCTGGTTTTTGGTAGTAAAAAGAACACACATGCACTGACAGAGGGGGATCCATCGGTGGTCTCTGACGAGTCCACACATGCAGTGACTCTGGTTGTTAGTAAAAAGAGCACACATGCAATGACACTGGGGATCTATAGGTGGATTGTGAAAATAACACAAATGCAATGGCAATGGATCCATATGTGGTATGTGAAAACAACACACATGAAATGACTCTAGTTGTTGTTAGTAAAAAGAACACACATGCAATGACACCTTATGGATCCATGTGTGGTCTCTGAAGAGAACGCACATTTCAATGATACTGATTGTCGTTAGTAAAAGGAAACACACATGCAATGACACTGGTTGTTGTTAGTAAAAAGAGCACACATGCAATGACTCTGGTTGTTGTTAGTAAAAAGAGCACACATGCAATGACACTAGTGGATCCATAGGTGGATTGTGAAAAGAACACACATGTAATGACACTGGTGGATCCATATGTGGTATGTGAAAAGAACACACATGCAATGACTCTAGTTGTTGTTAGTAAAAAGAACACACATCGATGAGACTGGTGGATCCATGTGTGGTCTCTGAAGAGAACACACATGCAATGACAATGGATCCATATGTGGTATGTGAAAAGAACACACATGAAATGACTCTAGTTGTTGTTACTAAAAATAACACACATGCAATGACACTGGTGGATCCATATGTGGTATGTGAAAAGAACACACATGTAATGACACTGGTGAATCCATAGGTGGATTGTGAAAACAGCGAACATGCAATGACACTGGTGGATCCATATGTGGTATGTGAAAAGAACACACATGCAATGACTCCAGTTGTTGTTAGTAAAAAGAACACACATGCAATGACACTTGTGGATCCATGTGTGGTCTCTAGAAAGAACAAACATTTCAATGACACTGGTGGATCCATATTAGGTATGTGAAAAGAACACACATGCAATAACACTTGTTGTTATTAGTAAAAGAACACACATGCAATGACACTGGTGGATCCATATGTGGTATGTGAAAAGAACACACATGCAATGACTCTGGTTGTTGTTAGTAAAAAGAACACACATGCAACGACACTGGTGGATCCATGTGTGGTCTCTGAAGAGAACACACATTTCAATGACTCTGGTTGTTGTTAGTAAAAAGAACACACATGGAATGACACTGGTGGATCCATGTCTGGTCTCTGAAGAGAACACACATGCAATGACTCTGGTGGATCCATATGTGGTATGTGAAAAGAACACACATGAAATGACTCCAGTTGTTGTTAGTAAAAAGAACACACATGCAATGACACTAGTGGATCCATGTGTGGTCTCTGAAGTGAACACACATTTCAATGACACTGGTGGATCCATATGTGGTATGTGAAAAGAATACAGATGCAATGACTCTAGTTGTTGTTAGTAAAAAGAACACACATGCAATGACACTGGTGGATCCATGTGTGGTCTCTGAAGAGAACACACATTTCAATGACTCTGGTTGTTGTTAGTAAAAAGAACACACATGCAATGACACAGGTGGATCCATGTGTGGTCTTTGAAGAGAACACACATGGAATGACTCTCGTTGTTGTTAGTAAAAAGAGCACACTTGCAATGACACTGGTGGATCTATAGGTGGATTGTGAAAAGAACACACATGCAATGACACTGGTGGATCCATATGTGGTATGTGAAAAGAACACACATGCAATGACTCTGGTTTTTGGTAGTAAAAAGAACACACATGCAATGACATAGGTGGATCCATGTGTGGTCTCTGAAGAGAACACACATGCAATGACTCTGGTTGTTGTTAGTAAAAAGAGCACACATGCAATGACACTGGGGATCTATAGGTGGATTGTGAAAATAACACAAATGCAATGGCAATGGATCCATATGTGGTATGTGAAAACAACACACATGAAATGACTCTAGTTGTTGTTAGTAAAAAGAACACACATGCAATGACACCTTATGGATCCATGTGTGGTCTCTGAAGAGAACACACATTTCAATGATACTGATTGTCGTTAGTAAAAGGAAACACACATGCAATGACACTGGTTGTTGTTAGTAAAAAGAGCACACATGCAATGACTCTGGTTGTTGTTAGTAAAAAGAGCACACATGCAATGACACTAGTGGATCCATAGGTGGATTGTGAAAAGAACACACATGTAATGACACTGGTGGATCCATATGTGGTATGTGAAAAGAACACACATGCAATGACTCTAGTTGTTGTTAGTAAAAAGAACACACATCGATGAGACTGGTGGATCCATGTGTGGTCTCTGAAGAGAACACACATGCAATGACAATGGATCCATATGTGGTATGTGAAAAGAACACACATGAAATGACTCTAGTTGTTGTTACTAAAAAGAACACACATGCAATGACACTGGTGGATCCATATGTGGTATGTGAAAAGAACACACATGTAATGACACTGGTGAATCCATAGGTGGATTGTGAAAAGAGCACACATGCAATGACACTGGTGGATCCATATGTGGTATGTGAAAAGAACACACATGCAATGACTCCAGTTGTTGTTAGTAAAAAGAACACACATGCAATGACACTTGTGGATCCATGTGTGGTCTCTAGAAAGAACAAACATTTCAATGACACTGGTGGATCCATATTAGGTATGTGAAAAGAACACACATGCAATAACACTTGTTGTTATTAGTAAAAAGAACACACATGCAATGACACTGGTGGATCCATATGTGGTATGTGAAAAGAACACACATGCAATGACTCTGGTTGTTGTTAGTAAAAAGAACACACATGCAACGACACTGGTGGATCCATGTGTGGTCTCTGAAGAGAACACACATTTCAATGACTCTGGTTGTTGTTAGTAAAAAGAACACACATGGAATGACACTGGTGGATCCATGTCTGGTCTCTGAAGAGAACACACATGCAATGACTCTGGTGGATCCATATGTGGTATGTGAAAAGAACACACATGAAATGACTCCAGTTGTTGTTAGTAAAAAGAACACACATGCAATGACACTGGTGGATCCATGTGTGGTCTCTGAAGTGAACACACATTTCAATGACACTGGTGGATCCATATGTGGTATGTGAAAAGATTACAGATGCAATGACTCTAGTTGTTGTTAGTAAAAAGAACACACATGCAATGACACTGGTGGATCCATGTGTGGTCTCTGAAGAGAACACACATTTCAATGACTCTGGTTGTTGTTAGTAAAAAGAACACACATGTAATGACACAGGTGGATCCATGTGTGGTCTTTGAAGAGAACACACATGCAATGACTCTCGTTGTTGTTAGTAAAAAGAGCACACATGCAATGACACTGGTGGATTGTGAAAAGAACACACATGCCATGACACTGGTGGATCCATATGTGGTATGTGAAAAGAAGACACATGCAATGACTCTGGTTGTTGGTAGTAAAAAGAACACACATGCAATGACATAGGTGGATCTATGTGTGGTCTTTGAAGAGAAACACATTCAATGACTCTGGTTGTTGCTAGTAAAAAGAGCACACATGCAATGACACTGGTGGATCCATATGTGGATTTTGAAAAGAACACACATGCAATGACACTAGTGGATCCATGTGTGGTATCTACAGAGAACACACATTTTAATGAAACTAGTGGATCCATTTGTGGTATATGAAAAGAACACACATGTAATGACACTGGTGGATCCATTGGTGGATTGTGAAAAGAGCACACATGCAATGACACTGGTGGATCCATATGTGGTATGTGAAAAGAACACACAAGCAATGACTCCAGTTGTTGTTAGTAAAAAGAACACACATGCAATGACATTGGTGGATCCATGTGTGGTGTCTGAAGAGAACACACACTTCAATGCCACTGGTGGATCCATATGTGGTATGTGAAAAGTACACACATGCAATGACACTAGTGGATCCATAGGTGGATTGTGAAAAGAGCACACATGCAATGACACTGGTGCATCCATATGTGGTATGTGAAAAGAACATAGATCCAATGACTCCAGTTGTTGTTAGTAAAAGAACACACATGCAATGACACTGGTGGATCCATGTGTGGTCTCTAAAAAGAACACACATTTCAATGACTCAGGTTGTTGTTAGTAAAAAGAACACACATGTAATGACATAGGTGGATCCATGTGTGGTCTCTGAAGAGAACACACATGCAATAACTCTGGTTGTTGTTAGTAAAAAGAGCACACATGCAATGACACTGGTGGATCTATAGGTGGATTGTGAAAATAACACACATGCAATGACAATGGATCCATATGTGGTATGTGAAAACAACACACATGAAATGACTCCAGTTGTTGTTAGTAAAAAGAACACACATGCAATGACACCTTATGGATCCATGTGTGGTCTCTGAAGAGAACACACATTTCAATGACACTGGTTGTTGTTAGTAAAAGGAAACACACATGCAATGACACTAGTGGATCCATCTGTGGTCTCTGAAGAGAACACACATGCAATGACACTAGTGGATCCATATGTGGATTGTGAAAAGAACACACATGTAATGACACTGGTGGATCCATATGTGGTATGTGAAAAGAACACACATGCAATGACTCTAGTTGTTGTTAGTAAAAAGAACACACATCGATGAGACTGGTGGATCCATGTGTGGTCTTTCAAGAGAACACACATGCAATGACTCTCGTTGTTGTTAGTAAAAAGAGCACACATGCAATGACACTGGTGGATCTATAGGTGGATTGTGAAAAGAACACACATGCAATGACACTGGTGGATCCATATGTGGTATGTGAAAAGACCACACATGAAATGACTCTAGTTGTTGTTAGTAAAAAGAACACACATGCAATGACACTGGTGGATCCATGTGTGGTCTCTGAAGAGAACATGCATTTCAGTGACACTGGTTGTTGTTAGTAAAAAGAACCCACATGCAATGACACTAGTGGATCCATGTGTGGTCTCAGAAGAGAATATACATGCAATGACTCTGGTTGTTGTTAGTAAAAAGAGCACACATGCAATGACACTAGTGGATCCATTGGTGGATTGTGAAAAGAGCACACATGCAATGACACTGGTGGATCGATAGGTGGATTGTGAAAAGAACACACATGCAATGACACTGGTGGATCCATATGTGGTATGTGAAAAGAACACAGATGCAATGACTCCAGTTGTTGTTAGTAAAAGAACACACATGCAATAACACTGGGGGATCCATGTACGGTCTCTGAAAACAACACACATTTCAATGACTCAGGTTGTTGTTAGTAAAAAGAACACACATGTAATGACATAGGTGGATCCATGTGTGGTCTCTGAAGAGAACACACATGCAATGACTCTGGTTGTTGTTAGTAAAAAGAGCACACATGCAATGACACTGGTGGATCTATAGGTGGATTGTGAAAATAACACACATGCAATGACAATGGATCCATATGTGGTATGTGAAAACAACACACATGAAATGACTCCAGTTGTTGTTAGTAAAAAGAACACACATGCAATGACACCTTATGGATCCATGTGTGGTCTCTGAAGAGAACACACATTTCAATGACACTGGTTGTTGTTAGTAAAAGGAAACACACATGCAATGACACTAGTGGATCCATCTGTGGTCTCTGAAGAGAACACACATGCAATGACTCTGGTTGTTGTTAGTAAAAAGAGCACACATGCAATGACACTAGTGGATCCATATGTGGATTGTGAAAAGAACACACATGTAATGACACTGGTGGATCCATATGTGGTATGTGAAAAGAACACACATGCAATGACTCTAGTTGTTGTTAGTAAAAAGAACACACATCGATGAGACTGGTGGATCCATGTGTGGTCTTTCAAGAGAACACACATGTAATGACTCTCATTTTTGTTAGTTAAAAGAGCACACATGCAATGACACTGGTGGATCTATAGGTGGATTGTGAAAAGAACACACATGCAATGACACTGGTGGATCCATATGTGGTATGTGAAAAGAACACACATGAAATGACTCTAGTTGTTGTTAGTAAAAAGAACACACATGCAATGACACTGGTGGATCCATGTGTGGTCTCTGAAGAGAACACGCATTTCAGTGACACTGGTTGTTAGTAAAAAGAACCCACATGCAATGACACTAGTGGATCCATGTGTGGTCTCAGAAGAGAATATACATGAAATGACTCTGGTTGTTGTTAGTAAAAAGAGCACACATGCAATGACACTAGTGGATCCATTGGTGGATTGTGAAAAGAGCACACATGCAATGACACTGTGGATCCATAGGTGGATTGTGAAAAGAACACACATGCAATGACACTGGTGGATCCATATGTAGTATGTGAAAAGAACACACATGCAATGACTCCAGTTGTTGTTAGTAAAAATAACACACATGCAATGACATTGGTGGATCCATGTGTGGTCTCTGAAGAGAACACATATTTCAATGACACTGGTGCATCCATATGTGGTATGTGAAAAGAACAGACATGAAATGACTCCAGTTGTTGTTGGTAAAAAGAACACACATGCAATGACACTGGTGGATCCATGTGTGGTCTCTGAAGAGAACACACATTTCAATGACACCGGTGGATCCATAAGTGGTATGTGAAAAGAACACACATGCAATGACACTGGTGGATCCATAGGTAGATTGTGAAAAGATCACACATGCAATAACACTGGTGGAACCATATGTGGTATGTGAAAAGAACACACATGCAATGACTCCAGTTGTTGTTAGTAAAAAGAACACACATGCAATGACACTGGTGGATCCATGTGTGGTCTCTGAAGTGAACACACATTTCAATGACACTGGTGGATCCATATGTGGTATGTCAAAATAACACACATGAAATGACTCTAGTTGTTGTTAGTAAAAAGAACACACATGCAATGACACTGGTGGATCCATATGTGGTATGTGAAAATAACACACATGCAATGACTCTGGTTATTGTGAGTAAAAAGAACACACATGCAATGACACCAGTAGATCCATGTGTGGTCTCTGAAGAAAACACACATTTCAATGACTCTGGTTGTTGTTGGTAAAAGAACACACATGCAATGTCATAGGTGGATCCATGTGGTCTCTGAAGAGAACACACATTCAATGACTCTGGTTGTTGTTAGTAAAAAGAGCACACATGCAATGACACTCATGGATCCATATGTGGATTGTGAAAAGAACACACATGCAATGACACTGGTGGATCCATGTGTGGTATCTAAAGAGAACACACATTTCAATGACACTAGTGGATCCATATGTGGTATGTGAAAAGAACACACATGCAATGACACTGGTGGATCCATAGGTGGATTGTGAAAAGAGCACACATGCAATGACACTGGTGGATCCATATGTGGTATGTGAAAAGAACACAGATGCAATGACTCCAGTTGTTGTTAGTAAAAAGAACACACATGCAATGACACTGGTGGACCCATGTGTGGTCTCTAAAAAGAACACACATTTCAATGATTCAGGTTGTTGTTATTAAAAAGAACACACATGTAATGACGTAGGTGGATCCATGTGTGGTCTCTAAAGAGAACACACATGCAATAACTCTGGTTGTTGTTAGTAAAAAGAGCACACATGCAATGACACTGGTGGATCTATAGGTGGATTGAGAAAAGAACACACATGCAATGACACTGGTGGATCCATATGTGGTATGTGAAACGAACACACATGAAATGACTCTAGTTGTTATTAGCGAAAAGAACAAACATGCAATGACACTAGTGGATCCATGTGTGGTCTCTGAAGAGAACACACATTTCAATGACACTGGTTGTTGTTATTGAAAAGAAAACACATGCAATGACACTAGTGGATCCATGTGTGGTCTTTGAAGAGAACACACATGCAATGACTCTGGTTTTTGTTAGTAAAAAGAACACACATGCAATGACACTGGTGGATCCATAGGTGGATTGTGAAAACAACACACATGCAATGACACTGGTGGATCCATATGTGGTATGTGAAAAGAACACACATGCAATGACTCCAGTTGTTGTTAGTAAAAAGAACACACATGTAATGACACTGGTGGATCCATGTGTGGTCTCTGAAGAGAACAAACATTTCAATGACACTGGTGGATCCATATGTGGTATGTGAAAAGAACACACATGTAATGACACTAGTGGATCCATAGGTGGATTGTGAAAAGAGCACACATGCAATGACACTGGTGGATCCATATGTGGTATGTGAAATGAACATACATGCAATGACTCCAGTTGTTGTTAGTAAAAAGAACACACATGCAATGACACTAGTGGATCCATGTGTGGTCTCTAAAAAGAACAAACATTTCAATGACAATGGTGGATCCATATGTGGTATGTGAAAAGAACACAGATGCAATGACTCCAGTTTTGTTAGTAAAAAGAACACACATGCAATGACACTGGTGGTATCCATGTGTGGTCTCAAGAGAACACACATTTCAATGACTCTCGTTGTTGTTAGTAAAAGAACACACATGCAATTACACTAGTGGATCC
Source organism: Avena insularis (assembly GCA_023614405.1). Classification (NCBI taxonomy): domain Eukaryota; kingdom Viridiplantae; phylum Streptophyta; class Magnoliopsida; order Poales; family Poaceae; genus Avena; species Avena insularis. The sequence continues at coordinate 76,963 of JAJUPC010000604.1, read as the reverse complement.
ATGTGTGGTTTCAAGAGAACACACATGCAATGTCTCTAGTTGTTGTTAGTAAAAGAGCACACATGCAATGATCTTGGTGGATCCATAGGTGGATTGTGAAAAGAACACACATGCAATGACACTGGTGGATCCATAGGTGGATTGTGAAAAAAAAACACATGCAATGACACTGGTGGATCCATATGTGGTATGTGAAAAGAACACACATGCAATGACTCTAGTTGTTGTTAGTAAAAAGAACACACATGCAATGACACTGGTGAATCCATGTGTGGTCTCTGAAGAGAAAACACATTTCAATGACATTGGTGGATCCATATGTGGTATGTGAAAAGAACACACATGCAATGACTCTAGTTGTTGTTAGTAAAAAGAACACACATCACTGACACTGGTGGATCCATGTGGTCTCTGAAGAGAACACACATTTCAATGACACTGGTGGATCCATATGTGGTATGTGAAAAGAGCACACATGAAATGACTCCAACTGTTGTTAGTGAAAAGAACACACATGCAATGACACTGGTGGATCCATGTGTGGTCTCTAAAGAGAACACACATTTCAATGAAACTGGTGGATCCATATGTGGTATGTGAAAAGAACACACATGCAATGACACTGATGGATCCATAGGTGGATTGTGAAAAGAACACACATGCAATGACACTGGTGGATCCATATGTGCTATGTGAAAAGAACACGCATGCAATGACTCCAGTTGTTGTTAGTAAAAAGAACACACATGTGATGACACTAGTGGATCCATGTGTGGTCTCTGAAAAGAACAAACATTTCAATGACACTGGTGGATCCATATGTTGTATGTGAAAAGAACACAGCTACAATGACTCCAGTTGTTGTTAGTAAAAAGAACATACATGCAATGAGACTGGTGGATCCATGTGTGGTCTCTAAAGAGAACACACATTTCAATGATTCTGGTTGTTGTTAGTAAAAAGAACACATATGTAATGACATAGGTGGATCCATGTGTGGTGTCTGAAGAGAATACACATGCAATGATTCTGGTTGTTGTTAGTAAAAACAGCACACACACGCAATGACACTGGTGGATCTATAGGTGGATTGTGAAAAGAACACACATGAAATGATACTGGTGGATCCATATTTGTTATGTGAAAAGAACACACATGAAATGACTCCAGTTGTTGTTAGTAAAAAGAACACACATGCAATGACACTGGTGGATCAATGTGTTGTCTCTGAAGAGAACACACATTTGAATGACACTAGTTGTTGTTAGTAAAAAGAACACACATGCAATGACGCTAGTGGATCCACGTGTGGTCTCTGAAGAGAACACACATGCAATGGCCCTGGTTGTTCTTAGTAAAAAGAACACACATGTAATGACACAGGTGGATCCATGTGTGGTCTTTGAAGAGAACACACATGCAATGACTCTCGTTGTTGTTAGTAAAAAGAGCACACATGCAATGACACTGGTGGATTGTGAAAAGAACACACATGCCATGACACTGGTGGATCCATATGTGGTATGTGAAAAGAAGACACATGCAATGACTCTGGTTGTTGGTAGTAAAAAGAACACACATGCAATGACATAGGTGGATCTATGTGTGGTCTTTGAAGAGAAACACATTCAATGACTCTGGTTGTTGCTAGTAAAAAGAGCACACATGCAATGACACTGGTGGATCCATATGTGGATTTTGAAAAGAACACACATGCAATGACACTAGTGGATCCATGTGTGGTATCTACAGAGAACACACATTTTAATGAAACTAGTGGATCCATTTGTGGTATATGAAAAGAACACACATGTAATGACACTGGTGGATCCATTGGTGGATTGTGAAAAGAGCACACATGCAATGACACTGGTGGATCCATATGTGGTATGTGAAAAGAACACACAAGCAATGACTCCAGTTGTTGTTAGTAAAAAGAACACACATGCAATGACATTGGTGGATCCATGTGTGGTGTCTGAAGAGAACACACACTTCAATGCCACTGGTGGATCCATATGTGGTATGTGAAAAGTACACACATGCAATGACACTAGTGGATCCATAGGTGGATTGTGAAAAGAGCACACATGCAATGACACTGGTGCATCCATATGTGGTATGTGAAAAGAACATAGATCCAATGACTCCAGTTGTTGTTAGTAAAAGAACACACATGCAATGACACTGGTGGATCCATGTGTGGTCTCTAAAAAGAACACACATTTCAATGACTCAGGTTGTTGTTAGTAAAAAGAACACACATGTAATGACATAGGTGGATCCATGTGTGGTCTCTGAAGAGAACACACATGCAATAACTCTGGTTGTTGTTAGTAAAAAGAGCACACATGCAATGACACTGGTGGATCTATAGGTGGATTGTGAAAATAACACACATGCAATGACAATGGATCCATATGTGGTATGTGAAAACAACACACATGAAATGACTCCAGTTGTTGTTAGTAAAAGAACACACATGCAATGACACTTGGATCCATGTGTGGTCTCTGAAGAGAACACACATTTCAATGACACTGGTTGTTGTTAGTAAAAGGAAACACACATGCAATGACACTAGTGGATCCATCTGTGGTCTCTGAAGAGAACACACATGCAATGACACTAGTGGATCCATATGTGGATTGTGAAAAGAACACACATGTAATGACACTGGTGGATCCATATGTGGTATGTGAAAAGAACACACATGCAATGACTCTAGTTGTTGTTAGTAAAAAGAACACACATCGATGAGACTGGTGGATCCATGTGTGGTCTTTCAAGAGAACACACATGCAATGACTCTCGTTGTTGTTAGTAAAAAGAGCACACATGCAATGACACTGGTGGATCTATAGGTGGATTGTGAAAAGAACACACATGCAATGACACTGGTGGATCCATATGTGGTATGTGAAAAGACCACACATGAAATGACTCTAGTTGTTGTTAGTAAAAAGAACACACATGCAATGACACTGGTGGATCCATGTGTGGTCTCTGAAGAGAACATGCATTTCAGTGACACTGGTTGTTGTTAGTAAAAAGAACCCACATGCAATGACACTAGTGGATCCATGTGTGGTCTCAGAAGAGAATATACATGCAATGACTCTGGTTGTTGTTAGTAAAAAGAGCACACATGCAATGACACTAGTGGATCCATTGGTGGATTGTGAAAAGAGCACACATGCAATGACTGGTGGATCGATGTGGATTGTGAAAAGAACACACATGCATTGACACTGGTGGATCCATATGTGGTATGTGAAAAGAACACAGATGCAATGACTCCAGTTGTTGTTAGTAAAAGAACACACATGCAATAACACTGGGGGATCCATGTACGGTCTCCGAAACAACACACATTTCAATGACTCAGTTGTTGTTAGTAAAAGAACACACATGTAATGACATAGGTGGATCCATGTGTGGTCTCTGAAGAGAACACACATGCAATGACTCGGTTGTTGTTAGTAAAAGAGCACACATGCAATGACACTGTGGATCTATAGGTGGATTGTGAAAATAACACATGCAATGACAATGGATCCATATGTGGTATGTGAAAACAACACATGAAATGACTCCAGTTGTTGTTAGTAAAAAGAACACACATGCAATGACACCTTATGGATCCATGTGTGGTCTCTGAAGATAACACACATTTCAATGACACTGGTTGGTGTTAGTAAAATGAAACACACATGCAATGACACTAGTGGATCCATCTGTGGTCTCAAGAGAACACACATGCAATGACTCTGGTTGTTGTTAGTAAAAGAGCACACATGCAATGACACTAGTGGATCCATATGTGGATTGTGAAAGAACACACATGTAATGACACTGGTGGATCCATATGTGGTATGTGAAAAGAACACACATGCAATGACTCTAGTTGTTGTTAGTAAAAAGAACACACATCGATGAGACTGGTGGATCCATGTGTGGTCTTTCAAGAGAACACACATGTAATGACTCTCATTTTTGTTAGTTAAAAGAGCACACATGCAATGACACTGGTGGATCTATAGGTGGATTGTGAAAAGAACACACATGCAATGACACTGGTGGATCCATATGTGGTATGTGAAAAGAACACACATGAAATGACTCTAGTTGTTGTTAGTAAAAAGAACACACATGCAATGACACTGGTGGATCCATGTGTGGTCTCTGAAGAGAACACGCATTTCAGTGACACTGGTTGTTAGTAAAAAGAACCCACATGCAATGACACTAGTGGATCCATGTGTGGTCTCAGAAGAGAATATACATGAAATGACTCTGGTTGTTGTTAGTAAAAAGAGCACACATGCAATGACACTAGTGGATCCATTGGTGGATTGTGAAAAGAGCACACATGCAATGACACTGTGGATCCATAGGTGGATTGTGAAAAGAACACACATGCAATGACACTGGTGGATCCATATGTAGTATGTGAAAAGAACACACATGCAATGACTCCAGTTGTTGTTAGTAAAAATAACACACATGCAATGACATTGGTGGATCCATGTGTGGTCTCTGAAGAGAACACATATTTCAATGACACTGGTGCATCCATATGTGGTATGTGAAAAGAACAGACATGAAATGACTCCAGTTGTTGTTGGTAAAAAGAACACACATGCAATGACACTGGTGGATCCATGTGTGGTCTCTGAAGAGAACACACATTTCAATGACACCGGTGGATCCATAAGTGGTATGTGAAAAGAACACACATGCAATGACACTGGTGGATCCATAGGTAGATTGTGAAAAGATCACACATGCAATAACACTGGTGGAACCATATGTGGTATGTGAAAAGAACACACATGCAATGACTCCAGTTGTTGTTAGTAAAAAGAACACACATGCAATGACACTGGTGGATCCATGTGTGGTCTCTGAAGTGAACACACATTTCAATGACACTGGTGGATCCATATGTGGTATGTCAAAATAACACACATGAAATGACTCTAGTTGTTGTTAGTAAAAAGAACACACATGCAATGACACTGGTGGATCCATATGTGGTATGTGAAAATAACACACATGCAATGACTCTGGTTATTGTGAGTAAAAAGAACACACATGCAATGACACCAGTAGATCCATGTGTGGTCTCTGAAGAAAACACACATTTCAATGACTCTGGTTGTTGTTAGTAAAAAGAACACACATGCAATGTCATAGGTGGATCCATGTGTGGTCTCTGAAGAGAACACACATTCAATGACTCTGGTTGTTGTTAGTAAAAAGAGCACACATGCAATGACACTCATGGATCCATATGTGGATTGTGAAAAGAACACACATGCAATGACACTGGTGGATCCATGTGTGGTATCTAAAGAGAACACACATTTCAATGACACTAGTGGATCCATATGTGGTATGTGAAAAGAACACACATGCAATGACACTGGTGGATCCATAGGTGGATTGTGAAAAGAGCACACATGCAATGACACTGGTGGATCCATATGTGGTATGTGAAAAGAACACAGATGCAATGACTCCAGTTGTTGTTAGTAAAAAGAACACACATGCAATGACACTGGTGGACCCATGTGTGGTCTCTAAAAAGAACACACATTTCAATGATTCAGGTTGTTGTTATTAAAAAGAACACACATGTAATGACGTAGGTGGATCCATGTGTGGTCTCTAAAGAGAACACACATGCAATAACTCTGGTTGTTGTTAGTAAAAAGAGCACACATGCAATGACACTGGTGGATCTATAGGTGGATTGAGAAAAGAACACACATGCAATGACACTGGTGGATCCATATGTGGTATGTGAAACGAACACACATGAAATGACTCTAGTTGTTATTAGCGAAAAGAACAAACATGCAATGACACTAGTGGATCCATGTGTGGTCTCTGAAGAGAACACACATTTCAATGACACTGGTTGTTGTTATTGAAAAGAAAACACATGCAATGACACTAGTGGATCCATGTGTGGTCTTTGAAGAGAACACACATGCAATGACTCTGGTTTTTGTTAGTAAAAAGAACACACATGCAATGACACTGGTGGATCCATAGGTGGATTGTGAAAACAACACACATGCAATGACACTGGTGGATCCATATGTGGTATGTGAAAAGAACACACATGCAATGACTCCAGTTGTTGTTAGTAAAAAGAACACACATGTAATGACACTGGTGGATCCATGTGTGGTCTCTGAAGAGAACAAACATTTCAATGACACTGGTGGATCCATATGTGGTATGTGAAAAGAACACACATGTAATGACACTAGTGGATCCATAGGTGGATTGTGAAAAGAGCACACATGCAATGACACTGGTGGATCCATATGTGGTATGTGAAATGAACATACATGCAATGACTCCAGTTGTTGTTAGTAAAAAGAACACACATGCAATGACACTAGTGGATCCATGTGTGGTCTCTAAAAAGAACAAACATTTCAATGACAATGGTGGATCCATATGTGGTATGTGAAAAGAACACAGATGCAATGACTCCAGTTTTGTTAGTAAAAAGAACACACATGCAATGACACTGGTGTATCCATGTGTGGTCTCTGAAGAGAACACACATTTCAATGACTCTCGTTGTTGTTAGTAAAAAGAACACACATGCAATTACACTAGTGGATCCATGTGTGGTTTCTGAAGAGAACACACATGCAATGTCTCTAGTTGTTGTTAGTAAAAAGAGCACACATGCAATGATACTGGTGGATCCATAGGTGGATTGTGAAAAGAACACACATGCAATGACACTGGTGGATCCATAGGTGGATTGTGAAAAAAAAACACATGCAATGACACTGGTGGATCCATATGTGGTATGTGAAAAGAACACACATGCAATGACTCTAGTTGTTGTTAGTAAAAAGAACACACATGCAATGACACTGGTGAATCCATGTGTGGTCTCTGAAGAGAAAACACATTTCAATGACATTGGTGGATCCATATGTGGTATGTGAAAAGAACACACATGCAATGACTCTAGTTGTTGTTAGTAAAAAGAACACACATCAATGACACTGGTGGATCCATGTGTGGTCTCTGAAGAGAACACACATTTCAATGACACTGGTGGATCCATATGTGGTATGTGAAAAGAGCACACATGAAATGACTCCAACTGTTGTTAGTGAAAAGAACACACATGCAATGACACTGGTGGATCCATGTGTGGTCTCTAAAGAGAACACACATTTCAATGAAACTGGTGGATCCATATGTGGTATGTGAAAAGAACACACATGTAATGACACTGGTGGATCCATAGGTGGATTGTGAAAAGAACACACATGCAATGACACTGGTGGATCCATATGTGCTATGTGAAAAGAACACGCATGCAATGACTCCAGTTGTTGTTAGTAAAAAGAACACACATGTGATGACACTAGTGGATCCATGTGTGGTCTCTGAAAAGAACAAACATTTCAATGACACTGGTGGATCCATATGTTGTATGTGAAAAGAACACAGCTACAATGACTCCAGTTGTTGTTAGTAAAAAGAACATACATGCAATGAGACTGGTGGATCCATGTGTGGTCTCTAAAGAGAACACACATTTCAATGATTCTGGTTGTTGTTAGTAAAAAGAACACATATGTAATGACATAGGTGGATCCATGTGTGGTGTCTGAAGAGAATACACATGCAATGATTCTGGTTGTTGTTAGTAAAAACAGCACACACACGCAATGACACTGGTGGATCTATAGGTGGATTGTGAAAAGAACACACATGAAATGATACTGGTGGATCCATATTTGTTATGTGAAAAGAACACACATGAAATGACTCCAGTTGTTGTTAGTAAAAAGAACACACATGCAATGACACTGGTGGATCAATGTGTTGTCTCTGAAGAGAACACACATTTGAATGACACTAGTTGTTGTTAGTAAAAAGAACACACATGCAATGACGCTAGTGGATCCACGTGTGGTCTCTGAAGAGAACACACATGCAATGGCCCTGGTTGTTCTTAGTAAAAAGAGCACATATGCAATGACACTGGTGGATCCATAGGTGGATTCTGAAAAGAACACACATGCAATGACATTGGTGTATCCATAGGTGGATTGTGAAAAGAACACACATCACACTGGTGGATCCATATGTGGTATGTGAAAAGAACACACATGCAATGACTCCAGTTGTTGTTAGTAAAAAGAACACACATGCAATGACACTAGTGGATCCATGTGTGGTCTCTGAAGAGAAAACACATTTCAATGACACTGGTGGATCCATATGTGGTGTGTGAAAAGAACACACATGAAATGACTCCAGTTGTTGTTAGTAAAAAGAACACACATGAAATGACACTGGTGGATCCATGTGTGGTCTCTGAAGAGAACACACATTTCAATGACACTGGTGGATCCATATGTGGTATGTGAAAAGAACACACATGCAATGACACTCGTGGATTCATAGGTGGATTGTGAAAAGAGCACACATGTAATGACACTGGTGGATCCATATGTGGTATGTGAAAAGCACACACATGCAATTACTCCAGTTGTTGTTAGTAAGAAGAACACACATTTCAATGACACTGGTGGATCCATGTGTGGTCTCTAAAAAGAACACACATTTCAATGACACTGGTGGATCCATATGTGGTATGTAAAAAGAACACAGATGCAATGACTCCAATTGTTGTTATTAAAAAGAACACACATGCAATGACACTGGTGGATCCATGTGTGGTCTCTGAAGAGAACACACATTTCAATGACTCTGGTTGTTAGTAAAAAGAACACACATGCAATGACACAGGTGGATCCATGTGTGGTCTCTGAAGAGAACACACATGCAATGACTCTGGTTGTTGTTAGTAAAAATATGTAACACCCTCGAATCGGCCCTATGGAGGTTTTAGCCCTTTCCGCCAAACCCACATAGAAACGATTCAAGGACGCCCACCAGGCACTTTCCTGCGGGTGGAAAACGAAGTAATACCATTACACAACAGTCCTCGATGGGACCCACAGAACATATATATATATATACAACAGGACTCCAAGAGTCAAGAATACAGATATACAATACAAAGACCCAAATCACCTTGAAAAGCGAGCATAGAGCATACGGACAAGATGCAAATTGGGCTAAGAGCCCAAGAATAACCAATGATGGCGCCCATAACCACCCCGGAGCCAAACCCAAGTAGGTAACCCGATCTCAAACCTGCCGATCAAAACTAAAACAAAAGGAGTCTTGACTAAGGGAAAAGGAAAGAAAAGATCGTCGCCAAAGAACACGACATGATGTAGCTTAAATCCGTGACTCGCCAGCAAGGGTAACCCCGTGTTCCCGATCGATCCCCAAACCACAAAACAAAAAAAAGGGCCGACTAAGGCAAAAGGGAAGAGGAACGCTGTACTGAACCAAGACACTAGGCTAGAATTCGGGCGGTTTTTGCCTACATAGTTATGGTGAAAGCAAAGACAACAAACACTAAACAACCTCTAGAGACTCGGTATTACTGACGGCTATTAGAGAGGGGTAAGAAAGACCTATTCGGATCCTACCTGAAGCTAACACCAAACATACCCATCCTGGTATTCCCCCCTCGAGACCAAATGAGGAAGTCGTCCAAGGAACTCACACAGTTGGTAGTTTTACTCATTCCATTTTAGTTGTAGCATTTACTAGTCAGATATAGATAGCATGAGTCATCCTGATAGCATAAGTAGTGGGCAGTTTTAGTTAACATTCTATTGTAGTTGGAACATTTACTAGTCAGATATAATTGTCCTGAGGAATCCCAAAACCCAGCAGTTGTTGGCACTTTTATCACCTTCCATTGGAGTTGCAATACTTACTAGGCAGATATAACAAAACAACCCAAGTCCACCAGTGGTTGGCATTTTTAATATCCATTCCGTTATAGTGAAGCTGATTACTAGTCAGATATATTAAGTCAAATTTATAGCACTACTTTAGTTATGCTTGTCTATGATCGAGATACTGCTCCAAGTCGTCCATAACATGGACACGGCCAGAAAGTTTCACCCTGCGGTGCACAAATAACACACACTCGATCAACCTCTAAAAACCAACTCAAAACCAACGAGGCATTCACGACAAAGCGATCAGGATTCATAAAATATTTCAGGCCACCCCACTAAGCTACCCAACGAAGTTGGCTGCCCGACGGGACCACTGTGTTTGTGTGGACTACTGTAAACGCATCGGGAACCCGAAAGTGTGACTGGCTTATCGACACACAAGGAAACGTGTCACGATCCTAACAATTGAGATAAAGTGCTCCACGCACAATCTTAAATAAAGCAGTAAAACATGGCATAGGTATAGGATAGTAATAAAGCGCCAAACTACTTTGTGGCCCCAAGAAATAGAAATGAATCAAGCTCTAGCTCAGGGGGGTCCATAAGGCCTCCCGGATGTGGATAGTGCGAAAAATCAAGGAACAGGTATCAAGTACTCGGGGTCCTACGGGACACAAGTGAGCGTGGAAGAACCAAATAACATCTATTGCCCACCGATGCCTCTGCATTAGTTAAATCTAGCATTTTAATAGTTGTATTTAAAGTCATGATCATCTCCACCATTAAGCATCTCCACCATTAAGCATATGCCGACCTTCCAACAACTGGGGTACTTAACAACACGAGATCGCACCTGGGCAAGCAACTACGACTCGCAAGGCCAGCTATCTACCAAACACAGGTAATAGGAGGTGTCCAAGGAAATATAGAGGCTGCACGGGATATAACTGGTGCACGGAAACTAAAGCATCGCGACACGGATAGCAATAGATCAACAGGAGGAAGTAAAGTCTATAAATGCAAAATAGGTAGAAAGGGGGAGAATGCTTGCCTGGGAAACACTATCGGAGGTTCATATCCGAAGAACTTGTCGATACTCGCATCCGCTCATCGGTCTAATCCACGAAGAAGCAAACACTAGCAGAAACACCGGATGCAATATTTAATACTACGGCAGAAGATCCGGCATGATTATGATATGCATGCGAGATGAACAATTATTATGCAACAGGTTTTTATATAGCATTTATAAAATAGGGGCTCGGAAAAAGGTTCACACATGGGGTTCGGAAGATCTTGGTTCGATGTGGTTTGGGTCTGGTCTCAGGGTTCAGGGTCGACGGGATCGATCTTCGGAGGTCATCGTAGGTCTTGATGTGGCGTCGGCGGCTCATTGGACTCACCCTGGTCGGTGTCGATCTTGTCATCGCGAAAATCTTGTCGGGGCCGCGTATCGGGTCGGTCTTGGCATTTGGGGTGAAGTACTTGTCGTATCCGTGTCGGCGATATTGGCGTCCGGGTTCTCGACGAGCTTGGCGTCCTTGTCGGAGTTCTCGGGTGACATCGTCGGTCTTGGGGTTCGGTGCCGGTAGATCTTGGTGTCTAGGGATTCTCCGGGTCCAGGGTCTCGGTGCTCCGTGAGGAAGATCATGTCGTGCCGAGGGGGTTCGGCATCACCAGATCCGTGGATCAGGGTCTTCGGGTCCAAGAAGATCTAGTTGTACCGGCATCACCAAATTCTCGAAGGAGGCCTTGGCAGGAATCGTCCCTCGATTCCAGGTTCGTCTTCAAATTCATCGACATGGTGCCGGTCTTGTCGAGGTACTCATCTGACTCGACAACCCGTGCGACGAAGGATCACGGAAAAATGGAGCACCGCCACAGATCCATGTTCATGCGGTCGCCAAAGCAACAACATCAAACTCCCTATTCTCGTGATCAGAACCGAAACACAGCACATGGAGCAACCCTACTGGTACTGGAGGAAAACAACGGCAGCAGCACACGGATACACGGCGCGCAACCAGTAGCACTACGAGGCAGAGACAGAAAACCGGGCGGCACCAGGGACAAACTCCAACAGGCCCGGGCGGCGGCCAGAACAGGGGGCGACAGCGAGCTGGATCCGCGAGGTGGGGTCCGGCGATGTGGCGACTCAAACCGCGGGTGCTCGGGGCCAGGAAGTTCATCGGCGGGCGCGACGAGGAGGCCCGGCAACAGCGGGCGGCCGGAGGACGAGAGGCGGCCTGTGCGTCCACGGTCGAGGTCATGGGGGAGGAGGAGAGGCCGGTCGGAGGAAGCTTCTGCGGGCGGCGGCTCCGGTGGGGCAGACGGAACAACGTGGTGGGGAGAACGCGGGGTTCGAGGAGATCCGGGTCGCAGGCGAGCGGCCCCCTGGCAGTGGTGCACCTGCAGGAGAGGCAGAGAGGGGAGAGGCGTCGCGGCGGTGATGGTGGGAGGAGGTCGGAGGGAGGAGGCTGGGGACAGGAGGACGACGACAAGGTGGGGGCCCGCGGCGGCGTGACGGCGAGCAGGAGGAGAGAGGGCTGGGGCTCCGGCGGGCCGGGCTCGCCGGAGTGGAGGAGGGCGACGTTGAAGAACGGCGGCCGGAGACGGCAAGGAAGGAGGACGCGAGGGTGGCCGGCGAGTCGTGGAAGGCGCGGGAAAGGCCTGTGAGGGAGAGGCACGGGCTGGCGGGCGCCGTCCAAGAGGAGTGGGGGGGGGGGGGGTCGCGGTGGATGGGAAGGTGGGGAGAGGACCAAGGTGAGGAGAGGTCGGGCGACGGGGTCCGCGGCGTGGCTGTCCAGTGCGGGGTGGGGCCAGGCAGGTGGCATGGTGGGATGGGGTGGCGTGAGGTGCGTCGGCAGGTGGGTGTGGGCGGGAAAAGAGGTGGGGTGGGACCAAGGGACAGGCAGGTGGCGGGGTGGAGTTGGCGGTGGGGGGCGCGCCCAGGTGGAGACCAGGTGGAGGTGGGTGTGCGGACAGGTGTGTGTGGGTGGGCAGGTGGAGAGGTGGCGGCTGGTGGTTGGCTGGAGTGAGGTGGAGGTGTGAGGTGGAGGGAGGGCATTGGTCAGGGTGAGGTGGAGGAAGGCTGGGTAGGATAGGGTTGGGTAGAATTAGGATTAGACTAGGTTTTAGTTTAGGGCTTGGAGGTGGCCGGCCAGGCTTTCGGGCCTGGCGGGCAGCCTCCTTAAAATATTATAAATATTTATTTATTTAAAATGAGGCTTTGGCAATCCGTTTTTTTAGACAAACCAAAATAATCCGGAGGCCCGGGGTTTTAAATTGGATAAAGACGAGAATATTTAGAAAACAAAACTAGGCGTTTCGAAAATAGTTTAGACAAAACCATGCAAGATGATGACGATGCTCAAATGCAATGTGGCATGATGACATGAGCATGCGGTCATGATGATGCAATGCACAAAAACAACGCGATTTTCTAGTAGTGGTTTTTGCGGGGCGCCACAAAAGAGCACACATGCAATGACACTAGTGGATCTATAGGTGGATTGTGAAAAGAACACACATGCAATGACACTGGTGGATCCATATGTGGTAAGTGAAAAGAACACACATGAAATGACTCCAGTTGTTGTTAGTAAAAAGAACACACATGCAATGACACTGGTGGATCCATGTGTGGTCTCTAAAGAGAACACACATTTCAATGACACTAGCTGTTAGTAAAAAGAACACACATGCAATGACACTAGTGGATCCATGTGTGGTCTCTGGAGAGAACACACATGCATTGACTCTGGTTGTTGTTAGTAAAAAGAGCACACATGCAATGACACTGGTGGATCCATAGGTGGATTGTGAAAAGAACACACATGCAATGACACTGGTGGATCCATAGGTGGATTGTGAAAAGAACACACATGCAATGACACTGGTGGATCCATAGATGGTATATGAAAAGAACGCACATGCAATGACTCCAGTTGTTACACTGGTGGATCCATGTGTGGTCTCTAAAGAGAAAACACATTTCAATGACACTAGTGGATCCATATGTGGTATGTGAAAAGAACACACATGAAATGACTCCAGTTGTTGTTAGTAAAAAGAACACACATGCAATGACACTGGTGGATCCATGTGTGGTCTCTGAAAAGAACAAACATTTCAATGACTCAGGTTGTTGTTAGTAAAAAGAACACACATGTAATGACATAGGTGGATGCATGTGTGGTCTCCGAAGAGAACACACATGCAATGACTCTGGTTGTTGTTCGTAAAAAGAGCACACATGCAATGACACTAGTGGATCTATAGGTGGATTGTGAACAGAACACACATGCAATGACACTGGTGGATCCATATGTGGTATGTGAAAAGAACACACATGAAATGACTCCAGTTGTTGTTAGTAAAAAGAACACACATGCAATGACATAGGTGGATCCATGTGTGGTCTCTGAAGAGAACACACATTTCAATGATACTGGTTGGTGTTAGTAAAAAGAAAAAACACATGCAATGAGACTAGTGGATCCATGTGTGGTCTCTAAAGAAAACACACATGCATTGACTCTGGTAGTTGTTAGTAAAAAGAGCACACATGCAATGACACTGGTGGATCCATAGGTGGATTGTGAAAAGAACACACATGCAATGACACTGGTGGATCCATAGGTGGATTGTGAAAAGAACACACATGCAATGACACTGGTGGATCCATATGTGGTATGTGAAAAGAAAACACATGAAATAACTCCAGTTGTTGTTAGTAAAAAGAACACACATGCAATGACACAGGTGGATCCATGTGTGGTCACTAAAGAGAACACACATTTCAATGACACTGGTTGTTGTTAGTAAAAAGAAAATACATGCAATGACACTAGTGGACCCATGTGTGGTCTCTGAAGAGAACACACATGCAATGACTCTGGTTGTTGTTAGTAAAAAGAGCACACATTCAATGACACTGGTGGATCCATAGGTGGATTGTGAAAAGAACCCACATGCAATGACACTGGTGGATCCATACGTGGTATGTGAAAAGAACAAACATGCGATGACTCCAGTTGTTGTTAGTAAAAAGAACACACATCAATGACACTGGTGGATCCATGTGTGGTCTCTGAAGTGAAAACATATTTCAATGACACTGGTGGATCCATATGTGGTATGTGAAAAGAACGCACATGAAACGACTCCAGTTGTTGTTAGTAAAAAGAACACACATGCAATGACACTGGTGGATCCATGTGTGGTCTCTGAAGAGAACACACATTTCAATGACACTGGTGGATCCATATGTGGTATGTGAAAAGAACACACATGTAATGACACTGGTGGATCCATAGGTGGATTGCGAAAAGAGCACACATGCAATGACACTAGCGGATCCATATGTGGTATGTGAAAAGAACACACATGAAATGACTCCAGTTGTTGTTAGTAAAAAGAACACACATGCAATGACACTGGTGGATCCATGTGTGGTCTCTGAAAAGAACAAACATTTCAATGACTCAGGTTGTTGTTAGTAAAAAGAACACACATGTAATGACATAGGTGGATGCATGTGTGGTCTCCGAAGAGAACACACATGCAATGACTCTGGTTGTTGTTCGTAAAAAGAGCACACATGCAATGACACTAGTGGATCTATAGGTGGATTGTGAACAGAACACACATGCAATGACACTGGTGGATCCATATGTGGTATGTGAAAAGAACACACATGAAATGACTCCAGTTGTTGTTAGTAAAAAGAACACACATGCAATGACACAGGTGGATCCATGTGTGGTCTCTAAAGAGAACAAACATTTCAATGATACTGGTTGGTGTTAGTAAAAAGAAAAAACACATGCAATGAGACTAGTGGATCCATGTGTGGTCTCTAAAGAAAACACACATGCATTGACTCTGGTAGTTGTTAGTAAAAAGAGCACACATGCAATGACACTGGTGGATCCATAGGTGGATTGTGAAAAGAACACACATGCAATGACACTGGTGGATCCATATGTGGTATGTGTAAAGAACACACATGCAATGACTCCAGTTGTTCTTAGTAAAAAGAACACACATCAATGACACTGGTGGATCCATGTGTGGGCTCTGAAGAGAATACAAATTTCAATGACACTAGTGGATCCATATATGGTATGTGAAAAGAACGCACATGAAACGACTCCAGTTGTTGTTAGTAAAAAGAACACACATGCAATGACACTGGTGGATCCATGTGTGGTCTCTGAAGAGAACACACATTTCAATGACACTGGTGGATCCATATGTGGTATGTGAAAATAACACACATGTAATGACACTGGTGGATCCATAGGTGGATTGCGAAAAGAGCACACATGCAATGACACTGGCAGATCCATATGTGGTATGTGAAAAGAACACACATGCAATTACTCCAGTTGTTGTTAGTAAAAAGAACACACATGCAATGACACTGGTGGATCCATGTGTGGTCTCTAAAAATAACAAACATTTCAATGACACTAGTGGATCCATATGTGGTATGTGAAAATAACACAGATGCAATGACTCCAGTTGTTGTTACTAAAAAGAACACACATGCAATGACACTTGTGGATCCATGTGTGGTCTATGAAGAGAACACACATTTCAATGACTTTGGTTGTTATTAGTAAAAAGAACACACATACAATGACACTAGTGGATCCATGTGTGGTCTCTGAAGAGAACACACATGCAATGACTCTGGTTGTTGTTAGTAAGAAGAGCACACATGCAATGACACTGGTGGATCCATAGGTGGATTGTGAAAAGAACACACATGCAATGACACTGGTGGATCCATAGGTGGATTGTGAAAAGAACACACATGCAATGACACTGGTGGATCCATATGTGGTATGTGAAAAGAAAACACATGAAATAACTCCAGTTGTTGTTAGTAAAAAGAACACACATGCAATGACACAGGTGGATCCATGTGTTGTCACTAAAGAGAACACACATTTCAATGACACTGGTTGTTGTTAGTAAAAAGAAAATACATGCAATGACACTAGTGGATCCATGTGTGGTCTCTGAAGAGAACACACATGCAATGACTCTGGTTGTTGTTAGTAAAAAGAGCACACATTCAATGACACTGGTGGATCCATAGGTGGATTGTGAAAAGAACCCACATGCAATGACACTGGTGGATACATACGTGGTATGTGAAAAGAACAAACATGCGATGACTCCAGTTGTTGTTAGTAAAAAGAACACACATCAATGACACTGGTAGATCCATGTGTGGTCTCTGAAGAGAAAACATATTTCAATGACACTGGTGGATCCATATGTGGTATGTGAAAAGAACGCACATGAAACGACTCCAGTTGTTGTTAGTAAAAAGAACACACATGCAATGACACTGGTGGATCCATGTGTGGTCTCTGAAGAGAACAAACATTTCAATGACACTGGTGGATCCATATGTGGTATGTGAAAAGAACACACATGTAATGACACTGGTGGATCCATAGGTGGATTGCGAAAAGAGCACACATGCAATGACACTGGCGGATCCATATGTGGTATGTGAAAAGAACACACATGCAATGACTCCAGTTGTTGTTAGTAAAAAGAACATACATGCAATGACACTGGTGGATCCATGTGTGGTCTCTAAAAAGAACAAACATTTCAATGACACTAGTGGATCCATATGTGGTATGTGAAAATAACACAGATGCAATGACTCCAGTTGTTGTTACTAAGAAGAGCACACATGCAATGACACTGGTGGATCCATAGGTGGATTGTGAAAAGAACACACATGCAATGACACTGGTGGATCCATAGGTGGATTGTGAAAAGAGCACACATGCAATGACTCTGGTGGATCCATATGTGGTATGTGAAAAGAACACACATGCAATGACTCCAGTTGTTGTTAGTAAAAAGAACACACATTTCAATGACACTGGTGGATCCATGTGTGGTCTCTGAAAAGAACAAACATTTCAATGACACTTGTGGATCCATATGTGGTATGTGAAAAGAACACAGATGCAATGACTCCAGTTGTTGTTAGTAAAAAGAACACACATGCAATGACACTGGTGGATCCATGTGTGGTCTCTGAAGAGAACACACATTTCAATGACTCTGGTTGTTGTTAATAAAAAGAACACACATGTAATTACATAGGTGGATCCATGTGTGGTCTCTGAAGAGAACACACATGCAATGACTCTGGTTGTTGTTAGTAAAAAGAGCACACATGCAATGACACTAGTGTATCCATAGGTGGATTGTGAAAAAAACACACATGCAATGACACTAGTGGATCCATAGGTGGATTGTGAAAAAACACACATGCAATGACACTGGTGGATCCATATGTGGTATGTGAAAAGAACACACATGCAATGACTCTAGTTGTTGTTAGTAAAAAGAACACACATGCAATGACACTGGTGGATCCATGTGTGGTCTCTAAAGAGAAAACACATTTCAATGACACTGGTGGATCCATATGTGGTATGTGAAAAGAACACACATGCAATGACTCCAGTTGTTGTTAGTAAAAAGAACACACATCAATGACACTAGTGGATCCATGTGTGGTCTCTAAAGAGCACACACATTTCAATGACACTGGTGGGTCCATATGTGGTATGTGCAAAGAACACACGTGAAATGACTCTAGTTGTTGTTAGTAAAAAGAACACACATGCAATGACACTGGTGGATCCATGTGTGGTCTCTCAAGAGAACACACATTTCAATGACACTGGTGGATCCATATGTGGTATGTGAAAATAACACACATCTAATCACACTGGTGGATCCATAGGTGGATTGTGAAAAGAACACACATGCAATGACACTGGTGGATCCATATGTGGTATGTGAAAAGAACACACATGCAATGACACCAATTGTTGTTAGTAAAAAGAACACACATGCAATGACACTGGTGGATCCATCTGTGGTCTCTAAAAAGAACAAACATTTCAATGACACCGGTGGATCCATATGTGGTATGTGAAAAGAACATAGATGCAATGACTCCAGTTGTTGTTAGTAAAAAGAACACACATGCAATGACACTGGTGGATCCATGTGTGGTCTGTGAGAAGAACACACACGCAATGACACTAGGTGTGGTTCATGATCTGGTTTGTGAGAAGAGCACACATGCAATGACACTGGTGGATCCATATGTGGTATGTGAAAAGAACACACATGCAATGACTCTAGTTGTTGTTAGTAAAAAGAACACACATGCAATGACACTGGTGGATCCATGTGTCGTCTCTGAAGAGAAAACACATTTCAATGACACTGGTGGATCCATATGTGGTATGTGAAAAGAACACACATGCAATGACTCTAGTTGTTCTTAGTAAAAAGAACACACATCAATGACACTAGTGGATCCATGTGTGGTCTCTAAAGAGAACACACATTTCAATGACACTGGTGGGTCCATATGTGGTATGTGCAAAGAACACACATGAAATGACTCCAGTTGTTGTTAGTAAAAAGAACACACATGCAATGACACTGGTGGATCCATGTGTGGTTTCTCAAGAGAACACACATTTCAATGACACTGGTGGATCCATATGTGGTATGTGAAAATAACACACATGTAATGACACTGGTGGATCCATAGGTGGATTATGAAAAGAACACACATGCAATGACACTGGTGGATCCATATGTGGTATGTGAAAAGAACACACATGCAATGACTCCAGTTGTGGTTAGTAAAAAGAACACACATGCAATGACACTGGTGGATCCATGTGTGGTCTCTGAAAAGAACAAACATTTCAATGACACCGGTGGATCCATATGTGGTATGTGAAAAGAACATAGATGCAATGACTCCAGTTGTTGTTACTAAAAAGAACACACATGCAATGACACTGGTGGATCCATGTGTGGTCTCTGAAGAGAACACACATTTCAATGACTCTGGTTGTTGTTAGTAAAAAGAAAACACATGCAATGACACTAGTGGATCCATGTGTGGTCTCTGAAGAGAACACACATGCAATGACTCTGGTTGTTGTTAGTAAAAAGAGCACATATGCAATGACACTGGTGGATCCATAGGTGGATTCTGAAAAGAACACACATGCAATGACACTGGTGGATCCATAGGTGGATTGTGAAAAGAACACACATGCAATGACACTGGTGGATCCATATGTGGTATGTGAAAAGAACACACATGAAATGACTCTAGTTGTTGTTAGTAAAAAGAACACACATGCAATGAGACTAGTGGATCCATGTGTGGTCTTTGAAGATAAAACACATTTCAATGATACTGGTGGATCCATATGTGGTATGTGAAAAAAACACACATGAAATGACTCTAGTTGTTGTTAGTAAAAAGAACACACATTTCAATGACACTGGTGGATCCATGTGTGGTCTCTGAAAAGAACACACATTTCAATGACACTGGTGGATCCATATGTGGTATGTGAAAAGAACACAGGTGCAATGACTCCAGTTGTTGTTAGTAAAAAGAACACACATGCAATGACACTGGTGGATCCATGTGTGGTCTCTGAAGAGAACACACATTTCAATGACTCTGGTTGTTGTTAATAAAAAGAACACACATGTAATGACACAGGTGGATCCATGTGTGGTCTCTGAAGAGAACACACATGCAATGACTCTGGTTGTTGTTAGTAAAAAGAGCACACATGCAATGACACAAGGGTATCTATAGGTGGATTGTGAAAAGAACACACATGCAATGACACTGGTGGATCCATATGTGGGATGTGAAAAGAACACACATGAAATGACTCCAGTTGTTGTTAGTAAAAAGAAAACACATACAATGACACTGGTCGATCCATGTGTGGTCTCTGAAGAGAACACACAGTTCAATGACACTGGTTGTTGTTAGTAAAAAGAACACACATGCAATGACACTAGTGGATCCATGTGTGGTCTCTCAAGAGAACACACATGCAATGACTCTGGTTCTTTCTAGTAAAAAGAGCACACATGCAATGACACTAGTGGATCCATAGGTGGATTGTGAAAAGAACACACATGCAATGACACTGGTGGATCCATAGGTGGATTGTGAAAAGAACACACATGCAATGACACTGGTGGATCCATATGTGGTATGTGAAAAGAACACACATGCAATGACTCTAGTTGTTATTAGTAAAAAAACACATATGCAATGACACTGGTGGATCCATGTGTGGTCTCTGAAGAGAAAACACATTTCAATGACACTGGTGGATCCATATGTGGTACGTGAACAGAACACACATGAAATGACTCCAGTTGTTGTTAGTAAAAAGAACACACATGCAATGACACTGGTGGATCCATGTGTGGTCTCTGAAGAGAATACACATTTCAATGACACTGGTGCATCCATATGTGGTATGTGAAAAGAATAGACATGTAATAACACTGGTGGATCCATAGGTGGATTGTGAAAAGAACACACATGCAATGACACTGGTGAATCCATATGTGGTATGTGAAAAGAACACACATGCAATGACTCAAGTTGTTGTTAGTAAAAAGAACACACATGCAATGATATTGGTGGATCCATGTGTGGTCTCTGAAAAGAACAAACATTTCAATGACACTGGTGGACCCATATGTGGTATGTGAAAACAACACAGATGCAATGACTCCTATTGTTAGTAAAAAGAACACATATGCAATGACACTGGTGGATCCATGTGTGGTCTCTGAAGAGAACACACATTTCAATGACACTGGTTGTTGTTAGTAAAAAGAACACACATGTAATGACACAGGTGGAGCAATGTGTGGTCTCTGAAGAGAACACACATGAAATGACTCTGGTTGTTGTTAGTAAAAAGAGCACACATGCAATGACACTGGTGGATCTATAGGTGGATTGTGAAAAGAACACACATCCAATGACACTGGTGGATCCATATGTGGTATGTGAAAAGAACACACATGAAATGACTCTAGTTGTTTAGTAAAAAGAACACACATGCAATGACACTGGTGGATCCATGTGTGGTCTCTGAAGAGAAAATACATTTCAATGACACAGGTGGATCCATATGTGCTATGTGAAAAGAACACACATGAATTGACTCTAGTTGTTGTTAGTAAAAAGAACACACATCCAATGACACTGGTGGATCTATGTGTGGTCTCTGAAGAGAACACACATTTCAATGACACTGGTGGATCCATATGTGGTATGTGAAAAGAACACACATGCAATGACACTGGTGGATCCATAGGTGGATTGTGAAAAGAGCACACATTCAATGACACTAGTGGATCCATATGTGGTATGTGAAAAGAACACAGATGCAATGACTCCAGTTGTTGTTAGTAAAAAGAACACACACGCAATGACACTGGTGGATCCATGTGTGGTCTCTGAAGAGAACACACATTTCAATGACTCTGGTTGTTGTTAGTAAAAAGAACACACATGTAATGACAAAGGTGGATCCATGTGTGGTCTCTGAAGAGAACACACATGCAATGACTCTGGTTGTTGTTAGTAAAAAGGGCACACATGCAATGACACTGGTGGATCTATAGGTGGATTGTGAAAAGAACACACATGCAATGACACTGGTGGATCCATATGTGGTATGTGAAAATAACACACATGAAATGACTCTAGTTGTTTTTAGTAAAAAGAACACACATGCAATGACACTGATGGATCCATGTGTGGTCTCTGAAGAGAACACATATTTCAATGACACTAGTTGTTGTTAGTGAAAAGAACACACATGCAATGACACTAGTGGATCCATCTGTGGTCTCTGAAGAGAACACACATGCAATGACTATGGTTGTTGTTAGTAAAAAGAGAACACATGCAATGACACTGGTGGATCCATAGGTGGATTGTGAAAAGAACACACATGAAATGACACTGGTGGATCCGTGTGTGGTCTCTAAAGAGAAAACACATTTCAATGACACTGGTGGATCCATATGTGGTATGTGAAAAGAACACACATGAAATGACTCTAGTTGTTGTTAGTAAAAAGAACACACATGCAATGACACTTGTGGATCCATGTGTGGTATCTGAAGAGAAAACACATTTCAATGACACTGGTGGATCCATATGTGGTATGTGAAAAGAACACACATGAAATGACACTGGTGGATCCGTGTGTGGTCTCTGAAGAGAAAACACATTTCAATGACACTGGTGGATCCATATGTGGTATGTGAAAAGAACACACATGAAATGACTCTAGTTGTTGATAGTAAAAAGAACACACATGCAATGACACTGGTGGATCCATGTGTGGTCTCTGAAGAGAACACACATTTCAATGACACTGGTGGATCCAATGTGGTATGTGAAAAGAACACACATGCAATGTCACTGGTGGATCCATAGGTGGATTGTGAAAAGAGCACACATGCAATGAGCACTGGGGGATACATATGTTTTATGTGAAAAGAACACAAATGCAATGACTCAAGTTGTTGTTAGTAAAAAGAACACACATTTCAATGACACTGGTGGATCGATGTGTGGTCTCTAAAAAGAACACACATTTCAATGACACTGGTGGATCCATATTTGGTATGTGAAAAGAACACAGATGGAATGACTCTAGTTGTTATTAGTAAAAAGAACACACATGCAATGACACTGGTGGATCCATATGTGGTATGTGAAAAAAAACACATGCAATGACTCTGGTTGTTGTTAGTAAAAAGAACACACATGCAATGACACTGTTGGATCCATATGTGGTCTCTGAAGAGAATACACATTTCAATGACTCTGGTTGTTGTGAGTAAAAATAACACACATCCAATGACACTGGTGGATCCATGTGAGGTCTCTGAAGAGAACACACATGCAATGACTCTGGTTGTTGTTTGTAAAAAGAGCACACATGCAATGAGACTGGTGGATCCATAGGTGGATTATGAAAAGAACACACATGCAATGACACTGGTGGATCCATATGTGGTATGTGAAAAGAACACACATGAAATGGCTCTAGTTGTTGTTAGTAAAAAGAACACACATGAAATGACACTGGTGGATCCATGTGTGGTCTCTGAAAAGAACACACATTTCAATGACTCTGGATGTTGTTAGTAAAAGGAACAAACATGCAATGACACCGGTGGATCCATGTGTGGTCTCTGAAGAGAACACACATGCAATGACTCTAGTTGTTGTTAGTAAAAAGAGCACACATGCAATGACACTGGTGGACCCATAGGTGGATTGTGAAAAGAACAGACATGCAATCACACTGGTGGATCCATATGTGGTATGTGAAAAGAACACACATGCAATTACTCCAGTGGATCCATGTGTGGTCTCTGAAGGGAACAGACATTTCAATGAATCTATTTGTTGTTAGTAAAAAGAACACACATTCAATGACACTGGTGGATCCATGTGTGGTCTCTGAAGAGAACACACATGCAATGACTCTGGTTGTTGTTAGTAAAAAGAGCACACATGCAATGACACTGGTGGATCCATAGGTGGATTGGGAGAAGAACACACATGCAATGACACTTGTAGATCCATGTGTGGTCTCTAAAGAGAACACACATTAAATGACTCTGGTTGTTGTTAGTAAAAAGAGCACACATGCAATGACACTCGTGGATCCATAGGTGGATTGTGAAAAGAACACACATGCAATGACACTGGTGGATCCATATGTGGTATATGAAAAGAACACACATGAAATGACTCGGGTTGTTGTTAGTAAAAAGAACACACATGCAATGACACTGGTGGATCCATGAGTGGTCTCTGAAGAAAACACACATTTCAATGACACTGGTGGATCCATAGGCGGATTGTGAAAAGAGATTTTCCCTCTCTCTCGGTCACAAATCTCACAAAAGCCCAAACGTGTGGAGATCCCAAACATGTGATCACTCTG
Source organism: Avena insularis (assembly GCA_023614405.1). Lineage (NCBI taxonomy): Eukaryota > Viridiplantae > Streptophyta > Magnoliopsida > Poales > Poaceae > Avena > Avena insularis. The sequence goes on along the minus strand of JAJUPC010000604.1, from coordinate 52,254 downwards.
GGGGCTATGCCCTGATTGGCTAACACAGATGTCACGCGGATCGTCTCCACCAACCGTTGATCCTAGGTGATCTGACGGGCAGGATAAGCCCTCCCTTCTCCACTTTTTTTATGCATGGTCAATCCGTGCCACCTCGCTATGCGTGCCACCGATACTTTACCTCCATAAACAAGTGAAATCCATCTATCTAACTAAAATAAATAAAATAAATGATCATATTTCGAAGAAGCCATCATCTTCGTCTTCCGGTTCGTCCTCGTCTTCGTCAACGCCATGGTCCCTGCCATCGCCGCCGTCGGTGTCCTCCTCTAACGACTCGACACCGCTCCCTTCCTCGAATAAGCGCGCTATCTCCTCGTCGGAGTCCTCCTCCTCCTCCTCTTCATAGTCCCACGGGTCCACGTCATTCTCCTCCGCTTTTGCCTCCAACTGATTGATGAACGCCTCCTCGTTGGCCGAGTCGGACTCGTCCAAATAGCTATCTCCTCTGTTCTTCCTGGTCTTCATCTCGTTCCTCTTCTTGTCCGTACTCGCCGGTGCAACACGTGCCCCGTCCTGGCTGCTGCTTTGCGCTCGTTCGACGCTGCAGGTACCCCACGCTCCTCCTGCATGGCCGGTACGAGCTTTGATGTCGTGGTGTCCTTGAGTGCCGATGTCGATGGATCCTGGTGCAGTCCGACACGATGTGCTACCTTAGCAGGCGACTCGTGAGCACGAACGATGCAACGAAGAGCCGGGGACGCAGGACGGTCAGTCGACGGCTTGGAACTGCCATTGCCACGACGAGGGGGCATCGTGCTCGAGGTAGTTCCTCCGAATGGTCGATGGCGGGTACACAGAGTGGGGTGCCGATCTGATCAAGGACGAGCAGCGGTTTCGTGCGTCGTGTCCACGCATGCATTTGAAGTAATATCTCGCGTACTGAACATAATTTGATCACAACAAAATTGGCACAGCGTATTCTAGACTCATAAATATCCCGTGCGTGCCTTTCACGTGGAGTTCAACAGAGTTCGACGTGCCGACGTGATCTTGCAGTAGTTGCGCGCATCATTTGCCCCATCAACACGTGAAACACGGACGCGGGATGTGCGCGCCGATTCCCGTGATGACCACCTGGCTCACACTCCCCTTATTATATACTGGATTTTGGGCGGCGCCGAAGACCATTGAAGTGTCCATCGTAATAAATACAAGTCCCATCAATTCCCTACCCCTGCCTCCCTAGCTTCTTTGAGAAGCTAGACCATACACGGTGGTCTTGTATAATAGTACTAGTACTACTAGACCACGGCATGCACTCTTTGACTCTTCTCCCACACTAATCACTATCTCCTTCCTCCTGCCGCCGCCACCCTCACCCTGCAAACCATGGATCCACTAAGGAGGGGGAGAGGCCGGTCGATGATCCTCATAGAGAAAAGGGAGAGAAATCGCCACGAGGCACTTCTTGCTCTACCAGCCGCTCAAGCCCACACTCTCATCGAGTCCCAATCTCCCCCGACAATGGCGCCGAATGTTCTAGCAGGCGAGGGCTCCTCCTGGTACGGTCTTCTTGTTCTACTTCTTCTCCATCTCCCTCTCCATCATGATCTTATTCAGCTTCTTCTTGTTTTTCTTCTTCTTCTTGCTCTTCCTCTTCTACGTATTACAGGCCGGCTGTGGAGCCCGAATCCACCACGACGGAGGCGTTGCAGGACCCGTTCGGCCCCGTTCCATGTCTCATTCAGGTAGCAAATCTCCACGCTGTTATTTCTCCAGGTTGTGATGTGGATTTCTTAGATCCTGTCCGCCCGCATTGGTTTTTCTTCTTCATTTGTGAGTTGTATTAGTTTTCATGAATATGACTAGATCTCTTGGTCTTTCCTTAATACTGTTGTTCATAGATTCACTGTGGATTTTTTGTGATTAGGATTAGTTTATTGTGGTCATGAATAGATCTCTAGGTCCATTTTTTAACACTACGGCCAATAGATTCAACAGGAATTTTTTTGATCTGTATTAGTATTCACCTGGACCTGGAGTGTAATTATAGAATTCCTATTTCAATTAACATGAATGATGCAGCGATCGAAGGCCGAGTACCGTGACAAGGTGGCCGCGATCAGTTCCAAGATTGTCAACCAACATGAGCTTGCACGCTCCCTCACCCAAGCTAATGAGAGCCTACACAAGCAATTATCTGTGCAGAAGGAGATCTCGCTAGATTTTGCACGTGACGTCGTTAGGCTGCAGAAAGTGCTCGACTGTAACTTGAACAGGCAAGAACAGGCCATCAAGATAATCAACGAGCACAAGGAGGAGAAGAAGAATCTTCTGGAAAGGTGCATTCTCCTGCAGGACGAAGTCAGCGAGGCACTCAGAGGATGCGTCAAGGACACCAAGGCTACCATCCCAGCCTACAATGATAGGAACTGTTGCCTGGATGCAGTCAAGGAGATGAAGGCAGACATGAACAGAGGGATCACCGTACTCGAGGGTGTTCGAAAAGAGAACGAGGAGCTAAGGGCATGTATGGAGGCGTATCGGAGCAATGGCCAAGTCTGATTCCCGTTAGCGGGGACACGAATATCAGTTCGTCGTCCACTCCTTTTGTAATGTTTAGGGTTCAGGGAGCAATGCCCAAGTCTGCTTCCCATTATAGGGTGCAATAAGAATCCTAGGGCAACTCCTTATCTATATGGACATGTGTTGGTGTTCATGTTCATGAATGGACACCATGTTCTCTTTCCATTATGTATCTGGACATGGGTTTCTGCATTATGAGTTTGCCACTCTCCCACTACTATTTGGTGATATTGAGAAAAACCCACAGCACAATAAACTGCAGGTAAATCATATTTGTCTTTGAAATTGAAAGTATGATAGTGCCACTAGTCGATTCATAAAATGTTGATTAGTCCTAGATTGCTTCTTCCTTGAAATTATGACAGTGCCACTAGTCGATTCAGTTAATTATGGAAACTAACCAGCTTGTCCTGGCGAACTGAACAACCCATACTATGTATTTTTGTTACATGGAAAGAGGCGAGAGATTGACCAGGACCTGGCGACCTAGCTAAATGACAAGATAGCAATCGAAAGGGAGAAGCAGAATTCCCAGAAACTGGCCTTTGACCAACTACGCGCTGAACTCGCGGTCCTTTTTTGACAAGTGCCGGAAACTGAAGGAGTTAAACACCGGCTGGGCGATGCTACACAGTGAAGGTCGCACCTCGGCTAGGAAGCAGACAGAGATCATGAATGGGATCTTGAAGGAAAATCGTATGGCTACGGACCAAATTCTCCAATCCGTGACGGAGCGCCGGAACCTACAACTGAAGCACGACATAGTACTGAACGAGCTAGCCAATCTTAGGGAGGAAAACAGGCAGCTCCGGGCCAGGCTCGCTTGAACACAACATATGTATATTTAGTACTGAACTGCCTGGTTTATCATCTACTGTGGTGATTTTGTAAGCGTGAACTTAACTCTATGCACGATATCAGTGTTCGTCTGAAATTAGTTTGCTCGAGGATTGAGTTTGGCTTAGTTCGGAAAGTGCAACTACAAGTTTTACAATTAACTAGTTTCAGGCATTGGCACAACATAAATTATTCATCTCGAATTTCCTTTATCCGCTATAGTCTGTCCTTGTTCACCCTCGCGCGCCTTCTTCAGTTCCTTCAACAGATCCGCAATGCAGTACTCTAGCTTCTTCTTGTCTTCCCTGAGCTGATCCCTGTCCTTTTCTGCATTATGAATCAGCAACATGTGACTATCCTGAAGCTTCTTTGCAGTTCCAACAACCAAGCTCCCATCGATTCCGTCAGTTAGCTCTGACTGCAAATTCTCGATTTCTTGTTCCAGCTCCTTATTTCGTACCGACAGCTTGTAATTTTTTTCAGCTACATCACTTACATCAGTAAATCTCCACGACCTTTCCAACTCATACATCTCCCATACCTGTGCCAAACATTTCTTAAGTGCATCTGGCCACTCAAGATCCACCCACTCTACTGCTGTACACCGGGCCAACCTAAAAACACACACACTATAGTGTTATGAACATGCACGATACATTTTACTTCATGTCACAGTTGCACATAATGTAAACAAACCTGATTTGTACAACCCAAAAACCTTCTCCCAGTGTTACTGCCTTCGAATGCAACATATCTCCTCAGTTTTATCCCATGGTGACATGGCACTTCTCCATCGAGATCTAGGCCCTCCCATTCGGAGTCGTAGCTCGTCCGTGGTACCTATAGGTAAATGCAAAGCTGAAATCGAACACGATTGCATGCACATATGGAGCTCAGATCGAGAGATTTAACATTGCCTAACCCTAGCCCAAGAAAACAGAGGAACTCACATCATGGAAGGAATACTCGATGTCGGAGAGAAGGATCCGTCGTCCCGCTCGCTCAAGACGCTATGGCGACGCGCTGTCGGCCGTCGGATGGCGCGGCAAGATGGCGCTGCTTGGTAGAGAGAGAGAGAGAGAGAGAGAGAGAGAGAGAGAGAGAGAGAGAGAGAGAGAGAGAGAGAGAGAGAGAGAGAGAGAGAGAGAGAGAGAGAGAGAGAGAGAGAGAGAGAAGCCCTTCTACCGCTGCAACAATGACTAAATTGGCATGTTACAATAGTTTAATGGATACCATACCCTTTCCCAATTACCCTAGATTACTGTCTCCTGCCTGATATGGATTCTCTTCACACATTTTCATTTCAAATATTAAACCTGCACTCCCTCCATCCCAATTTCATTGCCTAATGAAAACATACTAGTATATTACATCATCTAAAGAAACAAAATCATGTCAACTACAAGGTACTTATGCATCACTTCTTCAGTCATGGTTTCACAAAACATTACATTACAATCTCTCAAAAAACATAATCACAACATGGTTTCACAAAACATCACATTACAATCTCTCAACAAACATAATCATAGAAACAAGTATATTACATCAACTCAAGAAACAAAATCGTGTCGACTACAAGGTACTTACACATCACTTGTCCTATCATGGTTTCGCAAAACATTACATTACAATCTCTCAACAAACAAAATAACAGAAACAAGTATAGTACATCATCTCAAGAAACATAATCATGTCAACTACAATGTATTTATGCATCACTTGTCCAGTCATGGTTTCACAAAACATTACATTACAATGTCCCAACAAACATAGTAACAGAAACAAGTACGGTACGTCATCTTAAGAAACATAATCATGTCAAATACAATGTACTTATGTCTTATTACAACAATGATGGTTTCAGTGAGTGACATGTCCGAAAATCTCAATAGCTCGCATAGCATTATATCGCAATATTTCAACAAACATAATCACAGAAACACGCTCTAAATGCAATAGCAGTCAATATTACAAATATAGGCAGGGGAACCCCGTGGTCCATATGACAAGCCTAGGGTAGCAGCTCTCATCAGATCTCATCAACGTCGACAACCACATTCTGTTCAGCCACTACAGGGGAATCTACATCCACTATAACCTGTTCAACAACATCATAAATGGTACCAAGGAAGAATACCTTCTTGGTTTGCTTCTTTCGTTGCATAATCTGCATAAGATCTTCAGTATCCAAAACATCTATGAATTGCTGCTTCTTATGATGCCACCACCGGATTTTTGCCATCTGCTTAGGGCCAATACTAATATCCTTACCGACATCTCTCTCATTTCATCAAGAGTTATGTTTTTGGAATTGACAGTGATCTCCACGGTACATGACGAAACTAGCTTATTAACTCCCTCATCAAGTTTTGCCATGTATGAATCCACCTCTATGCGTATAGTGAACTTATCTAGATCAGCATCTATTGGTCCGTATTCTCTAGGAGCAAAAGCTCTGGCAGCAAGATCTCCAACATCTGCATACATATCATCAATCATCGCTTCAACTTTCACCTTACGATTAGCTGCACAACACTCCCAAACCATCTGAAGCTCATGGGAGTGCTCAATTTGCTGATAGGTATCATTCATGTTGCGCCACACCAATTATGTCCTATGTCTAGAACCCTAGGGAATTCTAGCGGCAAGCATATCTACCAGCTGCGAAGGCCCACTTCAATCTTTTTCTGGCGGTTCTACGCGTATTACGCGATCAATCCATCGGATCTAGGTCTGCACAGCATCGAGCAGTTGGTGATTTTCGTCGCCTTCTACGAGTGCTATCTGGGATCCGACCTTACTTCCCGCTGTGGCTGGAACTGTTGCACGACCGCCTCAGCCGCGATGGATCAGGCGGCCCCGTCTTGGCGGCGGGTGGCGTCACCTTTCAACTAAAGCCGAAGGTTAATTTCTTCAAGCTCCTGCTATCGAAGAAAGCCGCGAGCGAGTCGAAGAAAAGTTGGTTTTATGTGAAGGAGTCCACTCCTTCCGGCGAAGTGGATCTCCCGATGTACGTTGCAGAGAGGAGCGAGCCTCGCCGACTGATAGCGATGAAGCTCCCTGACAACCAGAGGATGGCCATCACCAAAATGATGGAGAAGATTCAAGAGCTGAAGAACAATGGGCTCTAGACAATCAATCTCTACAATTGTTGGCTTGGGCAGCGCCTGGTCCCACTAGCAACCCGTCCCCACTGGATGTATGAGTACACCAGGAAAAACGATCCTTCCAGGGCGAGCAAAGACGCCTGGGATGCTACAGACTACAAGGCCGCGTTGAAGAAGATCACAAACGCAGAATTCACCGATGGGATGGCTGGGCTCGCTCCATACGTAGCTGTGAGGAATGAAGCTCCCACGGTAAGTTCTTGCCTATCACTTTGTCTTCAGCCGCAATTCATGCGGGCACAATTTTCACCCACAACTAGTATTGCTCAGTCGTGATTTTTAACCGAACCGATTCTCCTTGTCCACTCTTAGTTGTTCCAGATCCTCGAGGGTTGGCTTCCCCCGCTTGACGAGGAGATTCCCAAGGAGCTCAAAGAAGAGACCGAAGGGGAGTCCTCCGAAAGCGAAGGCCACGTGTTACTATGAGCCCCTCATTGAAAGCGCAACACTTGGGAAGTGCAAAATGCGCTCTGGTTGGTCCTTGATACCCGACGTCCCGGTTTTGACGGGAATAACACTCATAGGGTAGGCACTTACATTGGACTAGGCATCCTGAGTCACTTCATGTGTGTCCTTTTCATAAACCACCACTACAATCATTACATGTGTGTGTGTGCTTGTGTGTCAGTGTGCATCACTGTGGTTTTTGAAAAGAACAAAAATGCAATGATGCCACTCCAGCATGTGGTGTCCTTTTCATAAACCACCACCTGGATCCACCAGAGTCATTACATGTGTGTCCTTTTCATACACCACAACCAGAGTCATTGCATGTTTGTTCTTTTCATAAATCATAACAAGGTTTGCTTTCTTTCTTAGGGATTGAGGAGTTGGAGAACATCTTGATCCTAGTGATGAGCTCCTGGAGTGGCTCATAATACTTCCTAAGCAAACAAGTCAAACAGCAGATCAAAGCAACAAAACAACTACTCTAGGGTTACCATCAAGCCTAGCTTGGGTAAGGTTGGGGCATTTAAAGAGGTTGAGTTTTGAATAAGATGAGGGTTCTTGGTATCTCTACCAAGAGTAGAATTTAAATGCTTTGAACAAGAGTTTTGGGAAAACTAGAGGTAAGATTAGTTGAGTGTTCTATCTTGAAAACATAAGGAGATTGTAGTATATCTATCTCCATAGTTTTGTTAATAGAAGCTACCAAAATAGTTTTGGTTACATAGGCATAAGTGAGGGACATTCCTCCACCAGCACCCGCGGCCCACAAGACTCGTATGCAGAAGCAGCATGAGATCGAGGCGAGTCACAACCTTGAGGAGGACGACATTGATGATGAGACTGTGCAGGAGCACAGCTCACGGCGAATGGCCACGCCGGCAAAGCCCGCACGAAATTTGAAGTCACCTACGAAGAAGCCGGCATCGAAGCTTGCGTCGCTGCCTAGATTAGTGGTGGCCTTTGAATCAGACGAGGAATCCGATGATGAGGCGGCTGGCGTTTGAACCAAGATCCCTGAGGACCCAACACCGATGAAGGGATCAGAGACCACGGCCGTGATGGTGGAGTCGGAGGTTCCACTTGCCACGATTGCACCAACAACCTTGGCCGCCCTGGAGCCAAGGGTTGCTGAAGTCACGGGGTCAAAATCGCCGCCACCGGGGGAGGCGGCCGTGTCGCCCAGGCCAGAGGTTGCAGCGAATGAGACCTCGACATCAAAGAAGCCGATGGTGTCGTGGGCCTCGAATGTGTTCAAGAAGGGGCTCTCACGCCAATTGGGTCCGGAGCTGGAGAAGCCCGCACATATCATCACTGGTTTGTGCACTCGCCCCATTGCCAAGTGAGTTTGATTCTTTCTCACATTTCAATATCCCTTGCATCGTCAACTTCCTAATCGTGGCCATTTTCATAGGTCTGGTGCCAAGAAGATTGGTCCCCCTTCAGTGGGCAAGGTTCCGCCGGTGGACGGACAAGGGGAGGTCAACCCCTCCAAGAAGAGGAGGATTATCACAGAGGATGCGCAAGGCGAAGGCGCAAAGAATAAGAAGAAGGGGGCATACCCGACATCATGGCAAGAGGGAACATGGAGGAGGATGACTCTGCTGCCCGCGCTGGAGAAGTGGCGGCCGCCCACTCGGAGCCAATCAAGGAAGTCTCGTCGGGGGAGCCACTGGCTCCGACGACCAGCGCCCCAGTGAGGATGGCCGCGTTGTTTCCGTGTTTTATGGTGAAGGCGTTCTCGACGGTGGCTGAAACTTAGTCGCCACAAATTCCAGAGATCGTCGATGATGACATTGGGTAGCAGCACGGGTGCATGTCTTTTGTGGTCCCTTCGATGGACGCCAGCGAGCTTCACAGGCTGCTTGGTGAGGCTATTCAGGTATGTCTAGTCCCTGAGTGTCTAGTCGCTGAATTTCAGCGGCTACGCACTTAGAACATTAGTCGTCCAGTCCCCGAGGGTCTAGTCGCTGAATTTCAGCTGCTAGACACTTAGAACTTTAGTCGTCCAGTCCCAGAGGGTCTAGTCACTGAATTTCAGTGGCTAGACACTTAGAACTTTAGTCGTCCAATCTCTTATTGTTTTTCTATCATCAGGGCCTGCAGAGGCAATCATCCGATTGGTAAGCCACGAAGGAGCACCTGGAGCATGATCTGCAGACAGTGCAGGAGGCCAACCGGCAACTCCAAGAATCTACTGGTGAGTTGGTGTTTTCTTTAGCGATCTCGAGCAATCGTTGTTGTGCGAAATTGAATCGTGATGCTTTTGCCTTGCAGATGAAGGGATTGCTAAGGCCCGTGAGGGGTATGTTCCAGTTGCTGAGCTAGACATTGCGAAGGTGGCGTTGGCCACAACAGAGGAGCGAGTAGACTCGCTAGTGAAGGAGCTCGAAGCGGCGAAGGCATCGATGATCTCTTATGAAGAGAGGGCCAAGGCTGCAATCGCCGCGATAGAGGAGGAGAGTAAAGCCTCCGAGTCAGTCATCCTTAGGTTGTAGAGCGACCTTGGGGCGCTTGAGAAACATGTGACGGAGAGCTGCCACAAACTTCTTGGTGAGTGTCCTATCCTTCTGCGCCTTCTTTTCTGGTATGCGGCGAGTCCTCGAGCGGGTGAGTCCACTAGGCCTTAGTGATATTGATTTTCTGATGTTGCAGCTGTGATAGGTCAAAGCGACCCGGTGGTGCAGACCTTTGATGCTTTACCGTGCGTGATGACGGTTGTGAACGTGGCCACCGCTTCGGCGCTATGTATCCAGGCTGTTCTTCAAGGAATCTCCCCCACCGAGGTTATTCCTGGGGGGTTGACTGAGGTTTGGTGCTACCTTGAGGAGGTTCCTACCATCGTCGAGTGGATGGCGCGGTCGGCCTTTAGACGCAGGGCCACCATAGCCCTTAGCCTTGGGCTCGCTCACTTCCCCGACGACTTCAACCTCGACGATGTCACCAGCGAGTATCCATCGGCGACTGGCTCGGTGGAGATCTCGGAGGTGCTTAGGTTGACCGCCAATGCTGCTCTGTTTGTGGAGCGAGTATTGGAGATGGGGGATTTTCTACCATACTAGGAGATGGTGGTGGCGCCGGGAAACCCCGAGCCAAAGCACCGTGATTTGAAGTCGGAGCAGCCCTTCCGGTCGTCGCTAGCAAAGCAATTGATGACATATTCGGCAAACCCTTGGGAGCCATTCGTCCAGGTCAAGGGTGATGGCGGTGCCTCTTCGTCAGAACCTGCAAACTGGATGACTGCCCTGAGGGGCTTTTTGTAAGTTATGGCGACTATTTGCTTTTGTACTGTAAACAATGTATTTTGTTGCTAAAATAAAAGGGGTCAATCGACTCGCAATGCATGGGGATTTCTGTGTTATGTTGAGTATTTGTTTGTACGAGTCCCTGAGTGCGTCCACCCTTTTTTTGGGTTTACATCGTATGTATGTAAGTTTGGTTGTATTAAGTTTCTAATTTGGCTAGTGTCGACTCGCCGTGGCTCGTGGAGCCAGTCGCTTGGCGACCCCAAGGGAGCTTTGTACTTGGCTGTTTTCCTGAGCACGAGCAGGGTTGGTTTAGGCGAGTCCCCGAGTGTGGTACTTACCGGTTCTAGTCGGATGCCCAAGGTAGGTGAGGACCTGGTGCGTTGTTTGTAAGGCATCTCTCCCTCGACTCAGAAAGTGGCGAGTCCAAGGCAGGCTCTCTTACTTGGTGTGTTCCCGAGCTGCATGAGGGTTATGGTAGATAAGTCCCCGTGTGTGGTACTTAAACGTTTGAGTGGCTTTGCACGAGGATGGGGAGGACGGGTCGCTGTGAGAAACGTTATCGGTTGTCTTGGCCCGGTGGGCCAGTCGAGCGAGGTGACTCCATGGTGGCTCCGGGGTGGCGTGTTTGTGGATGACACAAGGCCCGAGTGTCTTCGGTGCCCTTGGGTCGCACTACTTAGCCATGTCGGTCGCTCAACCAAGGTTTGACTTCCGTGGGTTGCATATTGCTAGATGTACGAGTGTGATTGGCACAAGAGTATGGCGAGTTAACACAATCTGTGCGATCCGAATTGATTTCATTATATAGTAGTTGAGTACAAGTTTTAGTTCTATGTGTAGAACTTTCGAAGGAGGTTTACATTCCATGGCCTCCCAACTTCGAGCTGGCCATTGCCTCTTACATCGATGAGGTAGTAGGCGTCGTTGCCGAGGACTCCCCCTATGGAGAATGGCCCCTCCAATGGGGGGAAAGCTTGTGCAAGCCCTTCTTGTCCTAGATCAGTCGTTCGACCAAGTGGCCTTCCTAGAAGGTACGAGTCCGGACTCGGCGGCTGTGGTAGCGATGGAGTTCCTGCTGGTAGATGGCGGTGTGGGAGGGAGCTAGGTCGCATGCTTCATCGAGCTGGTCGATCCCGTCTTGGTGGGCGATATTGTTTTCTGCCTCCACGTAATTGACGACCTGAGGCGAGTCGTGTTCTAGGTCAGTTGGCATGACAGCTTTAGCGCCTTACACCATGAAGAAGTGTGTGAACCCTGTGGAGTGGTTGATAGAGGTGCGGATGCCCCATATCATGGATGGGAGCTCTTATACCCAGCATCTAGGGGTTGTCTCAAGGGGCACCTGAAGTCGTGGCTTGAGGTCGTGGAGGACGGTTTGGTTGGAGCGCTCTGCTTGGCCATTTGACTCTGGGTGGGTGACTAAGGTGAGGTCGAGGCGTATGACGTGCTCCTCACAGAAATCCGCCATGGCACCTTTCACAAAGTTGGTGCCGTTGTCCGTTATGATGCTATCCGGGTTGCCGTACCGGTAGATGAGCTCACGGAGGAACTTGGTGGCGGTCTTGCCATTGCACTTCTTGATTGGCTTGGCCTCGACCTACTTGGTAAATTTGTCGACTGCAACTAGGAGGTGGGTGAAGCCAAGTGAGGCCTTCTTGAACGGGCTAACCATGTCCATGCTCCATAAGGAGAATGGCCAGCTAATGGGGATGGTCTTGAGTGCCGAACCAGGGATGTGTGTCTGGTTGGCATACTTCTGGCCATCGATGCATCGTTGGACAATGGCAATGGCGTCGGCGTGCGCGGTGAGCCAGTAAAAACCATGTTGCATGGCCTTAGCGACTAGAGATCTGGCGCCGGCGTGATGGCCACCGTCACCGGCGTGGATGTCTTGGAGTATCTTGCGACCTTCTTCTAGCTGTACGCAGCATTGGAATGCGCCAGTCATGCTGTGGCGCACGATCATTCACGCCTCTGTCTCGTCGGTGGGCGGAACCTTGTGCTCAAGGAAGGCAACATATGGTGCGGTCTAGTCGCTGGGCTCCATGATCATGGTGACTAGGGCGGGCTCGGGCTACAGAGGTATCCCGATGTCGATCTGCTTGGGTGGGGAGACCGAAGGCTTGTGGATGATGTCGAGGAATATGCCCTCGGAAGGCGTTAACCGGGCCGATCCGATGCGGGAGAGAGCGTCAGCTTCCTCGTTCTTGCGCCTATCGATCCACTCGACGGAGTAGCCGGTGAAGTGACCTCCCAGTTGATCCACCGCTTGGTGGTACGCTATCATGGTGGGGGAGATGGCGTCGCAGGTCCTAGCGACTTGGCCGGTGACTAGGTCGGAGTCGTCGTACCACCGTAAGCGATTGACGTTCATGTCTTTCACAGCCCGCGTGCCGTGAAGGAGAGTCTTGTACTCGGCCCTGTTGTTGGTGCAGGGCATGAAGTCAAGATGTAGCATGGGGCGGAGCTTGTCCCCTTTAGGGGAGGTGAGTACGATCCCATCCCCCACGCCATCCATGTTTTTTAACCCGTCGAAGTGGAGCGACCACTAATGGAGATAGGGTAGCTTCTCCGGCTGCTGTGCTTCTTCCCAGTTGGCGAGGAAATCAGCCAAGGCCTGCGATTTGATCGCTTTGCGTGGCTCGTACTTGATGTTGTGGACGCCGATATCCACTACCCACTTAGCGACTCGCTCAGTCTCCTCGTGATTGTGGATGATGTCCTGCAGCGGCACGGAGGAGACGATCGTGATAGGGTGCTCCTGGAAGTAATGTGGGAGTCACCGCTGGGCTCTAAAGACCGCATACACTAGTTTTTGTTATTGCGGGTAGCACTATCTTGAGTCTATTAGGACCACGTTGATGTAGTAGACAGGGCGCTCCTTGCTCTCCTCCGGTCGCTCGACCACCATCACGGCGTTGACGACTCGAGTGGAGGCCGCGACGTAGACGAGCATTGGCACTTTCTCGCTTGGGGCGGCGAGTAGCGATGCCGTGAGCAGCACTTCCTTGAGAGCCTTGAGCGTGTTGTCCGCTTCTTCGTCCCATTGGAACATGGGGTTCTTGTGCATCAGATGGTAGAGAGGCATCACCTTCTCACTGAGCCGGGGGATGAAGCAACTAAGAGTCGCGACTCGCCTGGCCAGCTTCTGGACATTGCGCAGGGACTCGGGTTTCCCGAGCCGCGTGATGGTGTCGATCTTGGTGGGGTTTGCCTCGATGCCTCGTTTGGAGACCATGTATCCCAGGAGCTATTCGGTGGGCATGCCGAAGGTGCACTTTCGTGGATTGAGCTTGATCTTGTACCTCTGCAGATTCGTGAAGGTTTCGGCCAGGTCGACGAGCAGGTCGCTCTGGCGGGTGAATTTTACCACCACGTCGTCGATGTAGACATGGATGTTGCGGCCAATTTGACTCGCAAGGCACTCCTGCATGCACCTTTGATAAGTCGCGCCAGCGTTCTTGAGGTCGAACGTCATGGCGGTGTAGCAAAAGGCGCCGAATGGCATGATGAGCGATGTTTTCTCCTCATCCTAGACCGCCATTTTGATCTGCTTGTAACCAGAGTACACGTCGAGGAAGAACAGTGACTCTGATCCCGCGGTCGAGTCGATGATCTGATCGATGCACGGTAGGATGAACTCCTCCTTTAGGCAGGCACTATTGAGGTTGGTGTAGTCGATACACATTCTCCAGGTGTTGTTCTTTTTTAGAACCAGGACTGGGTTGTCCAGCCACGTGGAGTACTTGATGGGTGATACGTCCATTTTGCATCACTATTCTATATCATAATTTACTATTATTGATTGATATATTTCATATTAAGAGATGATACTTATGTTATTTTATCTATTTTTGCATGATTGATGACTTTTGGAGGATGGACCGCTGAAGTCAAATTTTGATGGAAAAGGCACTGTTTGGAGGCGAAATTCGTGAAGATCAGAAAATATATGGAAACTCCTATTTTTCCAGAAGACGAAGAATGCCAGAAGGGGGAGCAGAGATGGGCCACAGGGGGCCCACACCACCCCCTAGCGCGGGCCACCCTTGGCCGCGCCACCACGTGGTGTGGCCACCCTGGTCCACCTCTGGCTCTTCTCTTTGGCGTATATATTCCCCACGAAACCCTAAGACTCAGGGAGCTACCACAGAAAGGTTCCTCCGCCTCTGCGAGGCGGAAAACTGCACAGAGAGAAAGAGCTCTCTGGCAGGCAGAAATATGCCAGGGAAATTGCTTCCTGAAGAGGGGAGATCATCGCCATCAACACCACCATCAAGCTGGACTTCATCGGGATCGTCATCCTCATCATATCCATCATCATATCCACCAGCACCATCATCACCACTCTGTACCACTTTAATAATTGGGTTGAATCTTGCATAGTTCTTAAGGGAAACTTTCCCGGTGTTGATTACTTGTTGTAGTTGATGCTATTGAGTGGAACCATTGAATTATTTTTATGTTCAGATTGTTACTTATCATTATTTCATGTCTGATCTTGATCCATATGATGTCTCGTGAGTAGTTTGTTTAGTTCTTGAGGACATGGGAGAAGTCATGTTGTTAGTAGTGGAATTGTGTTGAGAAAGATTCAATAGTTTGTTATTTAAGTTGTGGTGTTATTCTTCTAGTGGTGTCATGTGAACGTCGACTACATGATACTTCACCTTTATGGGCCTAGGGGAATGCATTGTGTATTTGGCTACTAATCGTAGGGGTTGCCAGAGTGACAGAAACGTAAACCCCCATTAGGAAACCTTTGCACAAGGGAGTGTAGGATCTCAGAGTTTAAAGCTGGGGTTAGGTTTCTATTTTAATTACTTTCTTGTACTTGCGGATGCTTGCAAGGGGTATAATCACAAGTATGTATTAGTCCTAGGAAGGTCAGTACATTAGCACAGGTTCACCCACACAACACTTATCAAACTAAATAAGATTAATTAACTATATGAAGCGAAAACACTTGACAATATTCCCATGTGTCATCAAGAACGTTTGGTCATCTTAAGTAATACAACCGGCTTGTACTTTGCTAAAGAAAGGATTGGGCCACTTGATGCATTTTTTATTATTGTCTTTTATTTACTCGTACTTTATTTATCTGCATTATCAAAAAACCCTAAAAATCCGTTTGCTAAGTATTTACAGATAATTCCTGCTCCAAGCCACTCGTCAACACCTTCTGCTCCTCGTTGGGTTTAACACTCTTACTTATCGAAAATACTGCGATACACCACCCTATACTTGTGGAGATTATCACTTTGCGGCCCGAAAGTTGGGGTGTACAGGCAACGCGGTACCCAAGTTCCCTGAAATCAGCCGGGATGACTACAGTTGGTGTGCCAAATACTCAGAGGGTCTTTTTCGGCACGAATTCAACTTTACGTTTCAATACAAAAAATCAGGCTAACGGGCGTCAAGTTGGGCCCCTCCTGTCAGTTCACCATTATGTTGCTCCCGTTGCTTAGGCGGGGTGGCTGTCACGTAGGCTTGCAGCGTTGACACAGTGGATAGGACAACACCCCCTACCCAGTGTATTGACGTGACAAAACAGGGCCCATGTATCGGCGTTATAATTATTTTTTGTTTACTCAGAAGCTAGAATGGCCACCACCACGCGTCTCTCCTTGGACTTCTGTCCCAATCGTTAACCCCTACCATAAAAGCGCATTGACGGTTCCACCGTTCCCCTGCCTCGCAGAAACCACTCTTCTTCTTCCTGTCATCTACTATTTTCTTCCCGTCTTCTCCTTGCCGCCATGGAAGATCTACGCACTCTAGACACAAGCTTCACTACCCTTGACAACAATAAGATAGACGTTGTCTACACCAACGAGGAGGAGA
This sequence comes from Avena insularis, assembly GCA_023614405.1. Taxonomy (NCBI): domain Eukaryota; kingdom Viridiplantae; phylum Streptophyta; class Magnoliopsida; order Poales; family Poaceae; genus Avena; species Avena insularis. The sequence continues at coordinate 36,137 of JAJUPC010000604.1, read as the reverse complement.
CAGTGGTGTGTGTCCTGAGGATGTACGAGGGTTGGCTTGGGATAGACGAGGACAAGTTTGTGGGATTGGACCTCGAGTACACCCCGGAGCACCCATATGAAGGGAGTGAAGTCGTCGTCGTTCAACTTGCCATGCGGAAATACGTCCTCGTCTACCACCTCTCCCGGTTTGTAGATCTGCTCTCTGTAGCTAACCGCTTTTAGGGTTTTCTCTTCTGGTTCTTTATCCACTTGCTCATCTTACAACTACTGGATTTTACTTAGGACCAAATAAATTAGGGGTTGCCTATGTCTCAATCGACTGAGATTTTCTTTAGTCTCAATCACCTAAGAAAAGTGCAACCGTAGTTAAAAGAAATGTGCAGCTCGTTCAGTCGACTGAAAAATAGCAAAACCGAATAAATTATGACAATACAATGTTGAGAGTCTTGATCTTGCATTTACTAAACTTTTCAAAATTATATTGAGATGATGATCTTGCATTGACAAAATATTTGTAGTTACAAATTTTGGTGATGACAAACTACATACTTCGGGATCGGCAGAAATGTTCAAGCGCCGCGGTTCCTTGAAAAAAAGGGAATTGTTTTCTGCACTGTCGATGCAACAACTGATTTTTCGAAATTGTATCAAGAGGAAATTATAATTCCTGCGCACAACTGGATCGATATTCAGCATCTTGTCAAGATCCTAGGGGGCAGGAAGAAGGATGGAATGGCATCACTCGTAACTAGAATCCTCGATGAGTCGTACGTCACAATGAAGGAAGATTTCTCTAAGGATAGGCACGATTTCTAGAACGAGTGGACGTTGTCTGATATAAACCTGAAGTATGCAGCCATAGATGCTTACGTGACCTACTAGCTATACAAGAAGATCCATTTTTTCAACGTTACCTCGTGTTTTGCCCTATTTGCAAGAGGAAAGACGAGCTTAGGGGAGCCCTTTGTAGAAAATGCCGAATAGCTGAGTTTGAAGTTGAATATGCAAAGAAATTGGCTGCATCTGAAGTAGCTGACAGAGAGGCTGCAGAAGCAGCTGAAAGAGAGCTTGCAGCTGAAGAAGTAGCTGACAGAGAGGCTGCAGCTGAAGCGGCAAACATAGAGGCGACATCTTCTAGCGGCAACAATCAGGCCTGTGATGCACCATTAATTGTGCCGCAGGACGCTGAAGATAGGAAAGCCAAGTCAGATGCCATTTGGGACAAAGCAGTTCGTTGGACGTGGAGTACCTGGAATGATAGCAAGCACGTCAAGTGGTCTGATGAGGAGTGAATTAAATTTTACTTGCAGTGTTATGTTTCTGTTTTGTGGAACTCAGTTAGCTTGCCAAGATGTCTAGCGCATCAAGTGATACTAGTAAAATAAATTTAACCCTCGTTGTGTTGTGTTATGTTTATGTATGTGTCTTGTAGCTTGTCAAGATGGTAGCTTCTTAACTGGCAGTTTGAAACAGTGCCCTTTTCCTCTCTCACTAAACAGATATGTTTCATTTTGCCCAAATTGGTAGCAAATCTAGAGAAGATTCATACTTCGATAATTCGTTCCCTTTTGGACCTCTTTTTGCCTCCGATCAGGTAGCAAATCTAGAGCAGCAAATTACACCAGGCAGAATACATTCATTCAGAAAACAAAACAAATGTAGATATAGCTGTGTGCAGCTAAATAGGATATAGCGATAGAAAGTAGTAGGTTGCTTAACGGGGTTCGATGAGTTCAGCCAGAAATAGGATGCAAGCAAAATATAGAAAATCAAAAGAAGCTGCCTAGCAGTAGCAGCCATGGCAGATGCAGATACATTCAAGGAGACATCCAACCCGTTCATTCGCCAGCGCCTCCATCTCCCTCTGGCGCCTCCGCCACTTCTTGCTGCCCATTTTCTTGGACTTGGGGGCCTTGGGCCTCATTGGAGGCATGTGACCCTCTTTGATGGCCACCCACTGGAGGTTTCGGAGGTGAATGCCAAGAGCACGATGTTCAGCGATGCAGGCGTTGATGTTCGCGGGCTCGGGCTTGCCGCTTTTGTGGATGCCGGAGCCTGTGGCCTCTGCATGCTTCAGTAAGGTGTTTAAGAAGGTGTCGCCGATGGCGCGACTCGTCAAGCAGTAGACGCCCCCTTGCGGAAGGGGCCGCTATAGTAGGGGGCCGTGAGGAAGCCGTCGTACTTGCCAGCCTGCAGCCTCCTCAGCACCTGACGAGCCTTGGTGTGAATGGACTCGTCATCACTGTAGACGTCACTGCCAGAAATCTATTGGAAGAAAGGGAAAATGGGGGAGTAGATGGTGTAAGAAGATCGAGAAATCGAAATGCGAACAAGTGAATCCTAATAAACCAAGATCTAGCATCCAACGATGGGAACGGTGTTGGATAATTAGGCACAATTTCCATGATTAATTCCAGAATATTAAACAAGACAATACCAGCTAAATTTTAAATAGATTAGCCCATTATTTCTAACAAACGGTAGAAGAACCAGGGGAGGGGAGCAAACCCTAGTTACCTCCAACCATAGGTCGTCGATGCCGGTGTCGTAGGGGTTCAGCGGAGCGATGTACTTATCTGGATCGTAGGTGCCCAAGAAGTGCGTGATCTGCTTGTGACCGGCGGGGGCCTCCTCGCCGGCGGGGGGCTCCTCTTCGGTGGCTCCGTCGGTAGCTGGGACGGGGGGGCTGCCATCGATGCCTCCACTGGGGCCTGGACAGGGATAGCGGCTGCTTTCAACACGTCGAGGGGGACCGGCGAGGAGACGGGGGCCTCCTCGCCGGTGGCCACGGAGGCGACGATGGCCACCTTATCCTCCTCGGCCATCGTCGGCGCAGACGGGGTATTCTCGGGAGTTTGCGGATGCTGGTGGGATAGTGGAGAGGGTTGCGTGGGGATAGTGAGCGAGAGTGGGAGTGGGAGTGGGTGTGCGGAGAGGGGCTCTATAGCTAAGGTGGATAGAAGCAAGGCACGTTACGTTGCACCACCGTGCAACGCACCGTGCAGTCGACTGCACCGTGCACCTCGACACGCGCACAATACATCACGTTTTTTCCCGGGCCATGCATGGCAGTTCTGTATTGAGCCGCATGCAAAGGGCGCACACAATTTCTATGTACGAAGTTTGACACGGCTCTAAAATTGGCGATTGAGAGCCGTTGCGTAAAAAATGGTATATGTCTTATTAAAATCAAGTGGCAATAAATTGCAGCTGTCCATCGACGACCGTGCACTCGATGACGCATGCGTTGTGGCGTAGTAGTAGCAGTGGTAGGCTTTTCATACTTGATTAAACATGACATGACCGCGCGACGACTTTTTCCATGGACGGCATCGTGTTCCTTCTTGTAGAAGTCTCGCTGAGGGAGACGTCCATGTTGTCTCGTGCTGTACTGTGAAGGGCACGACGTGTGCAACGATCATCGTTGGATCGCACAGAATCAACGGCTGGTGCGCACGATCCGCGTGACAACTGGGATAACCAATCAGGGAGTAGCAAACAGGGTGAGCACAGATTTGTGCTTCTATGAAAGATAGAGAGGTGGGGGCAAAACTGAGTAGTACCACATAAAACTAAGGGCGATACTGAGTAGTATAAAATTGGAAAGTGAGTGTCTTGCACAATGAAATACATCATGGCATACATCAAATTATGCCAAGATATATCCACAAGAGTTCATTGGATGTGTGTTCTTCTCATAAACCACTCATAAACCACGTAAGGATCCACTAGAGTCATTGGATGTGTGTTCTTCTCACAAACCACATATCACCAGTGTCATTGCATGTGTGTTCTTCCCACAGACCACACATGGATCCACCGGTGTCATTGCATGTGTGTTCTTCTCACAAACCACACATGGATCCACCAGTGTCATCGCATGTCTGCTCTTTTCATGAACCATGGCTAGAGTCATTGCATGTGTGTTCTTCTCACAGACCACATATCACCGGTGTCATTGTATGTCTGCTCTTCCCATGAACCACAGCTAGAGTCATCGCATGCATGCTCTTTTCATGAACCACGGCTAGAGTCATTGGATGTGTGTTCTTCTTACAAACCATATCATGAACCACACCCAGTGTCATTGCATGTGTGTTCTTCTCACAAACCACACATGGATCCACTGGTGTCATTGCATGTCTGCTCTTCTCCTTAACCATAGCTAGAGTCAATGCATGTCTGTTCTTTTCACCAACCACATATCACCAGAGTCATTGCATGTGTGTTCTTCCCATGAACCACACATGGATCCACCAGCGTCATTGCATGTGTGTTCTTCTTACAAACCACACATGGATCCACCCAGTGTCATCGCATGTGTGTTCTTCCCATGAAACACACATGGATCCACCAGTGTCATTGCATGTCTGCTCTTTTTAGGAACCACAGCTAGAGTCATTGAATGTGTGTTCTTCCCACAGACCACATATCACCAGTGTCATTGCATGTGTGTTCTTCCCAAAGACCATACATGGATCCACGAGAGTCATTGCATGTGTTCTTCTTACAAACCATATCATGAACCACACCAAGTGTCATTGCATGTGTGTTCTTCTCACAGACCAGACATGGATCCACCAGTGTCATTGCATGTGTGTTCTTCTCACAAACCATATCATGAACCACACCCAGTGTCATTGCATGTGTGTTCTTAACATGAACCACACATGGATCCACCAGTGTCATTGCATGTGTGTTCTTCTCACAAACCACACAAGGATCCACCCAGTGTCATCGCATGTGTGTTCTTCCCATGAACCACATATGGATCCACCAATGTCATTTCATGGGTGTTCTTCCCACAAACCACACATGGATCCACAAGTGTCATCGCATGTGTGTTCTTCCCATGAACCACACATGGATCCACCAGTGTCATTGCATGTCTGCTCTTTTCATGAACCACAGCTACAGTCATTGGATGTGTGTTCTTCTCATAGACCACATATCACCAGTGTCATTGCATGTGTGTTCTTCCCAAAGACCACACATGGATCCACCAGTGTCATTGCATGTGTGTTCTTCTCACAAACCATATCATGAACCACACCTAGTGTCATTGCATGTGTGTTCTTCTCACAGACCACACATGGATCCACCAGCGTCATTGCATATGTGTTCGTCTCACAGACCATATCATGAACCACACCCAGTGTCATTGCATGTGTGTTCTTCCCATGAACCACACATGGATCCACCAGTGTCATTGCATGTCTCCTCTTTTCATTAACCACAGCTAGAGTCATTGCATGTGTGTTCTTCTCACAAACCACATATCACCAGATTCATTGCATGTGTGTTCTTCCCAAAGACCACACATGAATCCACCAGTGTCATTGCATGTGTGTTCTTCTCACAGACCACACACGGATCCAATAGTGTCGTTGCATGTGTGTTCTTCCCATGAACCACACATGGATCCATCAGTGTCATTGTATGTCTGCTCTTCCCATGAACCACAGCTAGAGTCATCGCATGCGTGCTCTTTTCACAAACCACAGCTAGAGTCATTGCATGTGTGTTCTTCTTACAAACCAAATCATGAACCACACTCAGTGTCATTGCATGTGTGTTCTTCTCACAAACCACACATGGATCCACCGGTGTCATTGCATGTCTGCTCTTCTCATTAACCACAGCTAGAGTCATTGCATGTCTGTTCTTTTCACAAACCACATATCACCAAAGTCATTGCATGTGTGTTCTTCCCATGAACCACAGAGGGATCCACCGGTGTCATTGGATGTCTGCTCTTCTCACAAACCACACATGGATCCACCCAGTGTCATCGCCTGTGTGTTCTTCCCATAAACCACACATGGATCCACCAGTGTCATTGCATGTCTGCTCTTTTCATGAACCAAAGCTAGAGTCATTGGATGTGTGTTCTTCTCACAGACCACATATCACCAGTGTCATTGCATGTGTGTTATTCCCAAAGACCACACATGGATCCACCAGTGTCATTGCATGTGTGTTCTTCCCACAGACCACACATGGATCCACCAGTGTCATTTCATGTGTGTTCTTCCCATGAACCACACATGCATCTACTAGTGTCATTGTATGTCTGCTTTTCCCTTGAACCACAGCTAGAGTCATCGCATGCGTGCTCTTTTCACAAACCACAGCTAGAGTCATTGCATGTGTGTTCTTCTTACAAACCATATCATGAACCACAACCAGTGTCATTGCATGTGTGTGCTTCTCACAAACCACACATGGATCCACTGGTGTCATTGCATGTCTGCTCTTCTCATTAACCACAGCTAGAGTCATTGCATGTCTGTTCTTTTCACAAACCACATATCACCAAAGTCATTGCATGTGTGTTCTTCCCATGAACCACAGATGGATCCACCGGTGTCATCGCATGTCTGCTCTTCTCACAAACCACACATGGATCCACCCAGTGTCATCGCATGTGTGTTCTTCCCATGAACCACACATGGATCCACCAGTGTCATTGCATGTCTGCTCTTTTCATGAACCACAGCTAGAGTCATTGGATGTGTGTTCTTCTCACAGACCACATATCACCAGTGTCATTGCATGTGTGTTCTTCCCAAAGACCACACATGGATCCACCAGTGTCATTGCATGTGTGTTCTTCCCAGAGACCACACATGGATCCACCAGTGTCATTGCATGTGTGTTCTTCCCATGAACCACACATGGATCCACCAGTGTCATTGTATGTCTGATCTTCCCATGAACCACAGCTAGAGTCACCGCATGCGTGCTCTTTTTACAAACCATAGATAGAGTCATTGCATGTGTGTTCTTATTACAAACCATATCATGAACCACACACAGTGTCATTGCATGTGTGTTCTTCTCACAAACCACACATGGATCCACCATTGTCATTGCCTATGTGTTCTTCCCACAGACCACACATGGATCCACCAATGTCATTGCATGTGTGTTATTCCCATGAACCACACATGGATCCACCAGTGTCATTGCATGTGTGTTCTTCCCACAAATCACACATCGATCCACCAGTGTCATTGTATGTGTGTTCTTCCCATGAACCACACATGGATCCACCAGTGTAATTGCATGTCTCCTCTTTTCATGAACCACAGCTAGAGTCATTGGATGTGTGTTCTTCTCACAGACCACATATCACCAGTGTCATTGCATCTGTGTTCTTCCCAAAGACCACAAATGGATCCACCAGTGTCATTGCATGTGTGTTCTTCTCACAAACCATATCATGAACCACACCCAGTTTCATTGCATGTGTGTTCTTCTCACAGATCACACATGGATCCACCAGTGTCATTGCATGTGTGTTCTTCTCACAAACCACACATGGATCCACCAATGTCACTGCATGTGTGTTGTTCCCATGAACCACACATGGATACACCAGTGTCATTGCATGTGTGTTCTTCTCACAAACCATATCATGAACCACACCCAGAGTCATTGCATGTGTGTTCCTCCCATGAACCACAGATGGATCCACCGGTGTCATTTCATGTTTGCTCTTCTCACAAACCACACATGGATCCACCCAGTGTCATCGCATGTGTGTTCTTCACATGAACCACACATGGATCCACCAGTGTCATTGCATGTCTACTCTTTTCATTAACCACAACTAGAGTCATTGGATGTGTGTTCTTCTCACAGACCACATATCACCAGTGTCATTGCATGTGTGTTCTTCCCAAAGACCACACATGGATCCACCAGTGTCATTGCATGTGTGTTCTTCCCACAGACCACACATGTATCCACCAGTGTCATTGCATGTTTGTTCTTCCCATGAACCACACATGGATCCACCAGTGTCATCGTATATCTTCTCTTCCCATGAACCATAGCTAGAGTCATCGCATGCGTGCTCTTTTCACAAACCACAGCTAGAGTCATTGCATGTGTGTTGTTCTTACAAACCATATCATGAACCACACCCAGTGTCATTGCATGTGTGTTCTTCCCACAAACCACACATGGATCCACCAATGTCATTGCATGTGTGTTCTTCCCACAGACCACACATGGATCCACCAGTGTCATTGCATGTGTGTTCTTCCCATGAACCACACATGGATCCACCAGTGTCATTGCATGTCTGCTCTTTTCATGAACCACAGCTAGAGTCATTGGTTGTGTGTTCTTCTCACAGACCACATATCACCAGTGTCATTGCATGTATGTTCTTCCCAAAGACCACACATGGATCCACCAGTGTCATTGCATGTGTGTTCTTCCCAGAGACCACACATGGATCCACCAGTGTCATTGCATGTGTGTTCTTCCCATGAACCACACATGGATCCACTAGTGTCATTGTATGTCTGCTCTTCCCGTGAACCACAGCTAGAGTCATCGCATGCGTGCTCTTTTTACAAACCATAGCTAGAGTCATTGCATGTGTGTTCTAATTACAAACCATATAATGAACCACACACAGTGTCATTGCATGTGTGTTCTTCTCACAAGCCACACATGGATCCACCAGTGTCATTGCATGTGTGTTCTTCCCACAGACCACACATGGATCCACCAATGTCATTGCATGTGTGTTCTTCCCATGAACCACACATGGATCCACCAGTGTCATTGCATGTGTGGTCTTCCCACAAACCACACATGGATCCAGCAGTGTCATTGCATGTGTGTTCTTCCCATGAACCACACATGGATCCACCAGTGTAATTGCATGTCTCCTCTTTTCATGAACCACAGCTAGAGTCATTGGATGTGTGTTCTTCTCCTGCACTACACATATCACGGTGTCATTGCATGTGTGTTCAGAGGGTTTAAATAGCATGGAAAACAAAAATTTCTACCGCATACAAACAAACAAGCCAAGATCTATCTACTAGATTGTAGCAACGAGTCGATGGAATAACTCACCCTCGAAGATTCCAAAGTGTTTAACGAGAGCAGATTCGTGGGTGATGATGTAGTCGATTCTTTCCGATCTCAAGATCACGTTTACGATCCTTCGGCGCCGCTCCATGGTCGGTCTACGTTACGATTGCTCGGCTCGCCCAGCGCCTTTCTCCCAGTTTCTACCGTTAAATTGACTGACGTTCGCAAGCGCCGCGGTCCCGGTCACCGCGTTTGATTTCGGCTTAAGACCTTCCTCTCCTTGTTCCAAACGTGAAAATGAGGTTGTAGCACTCTCTCGCGATTCCTAAGACAACAGTGAAATGGGAAGTAGAGGGGAGATCTCGCAGGGCTTGGCCTTAAGCCGGAGCGAGTATGGTGGAGTATGAGAAAGCTTTGGTGATCTAGGGTTTATACACACCAATTAGAAAGCTCTAAACCGGAGGCTAGGGCAATTATAAGCTCTAACTTGACGGCTTGGGAGAAATCCCTAGGCTGTGGCTAGGGTTTAGGTTTAGAGGAGAGGGACTTGTATGCTAGGAGGGAGCCCTGCCCCTCCTTATATATGTGGAGGGGCTGGCCGGCCAAGGGGAGGGAGTGGAGTCCCTCCCCAACTCGGCTTGGGTGGGGCGCTGGCTTGGGGAGGAGGGAATCCCTCCCCAACTCGGTTTCCACTTCTCCTCCTCTTTCCAAAAAAATTGCCGTTTGACTTTCAAACTAGCCGTTTGACTTTTTCAATTTAGGATTTAAATAAACCCTTTATTTTGGACAGCAAAGACACCTAGTACATGATGCAATCATTCCAACTTACAATGACACATTCATGTACCTCCCCCTCAAGTCTAGCCGGACATTCCGGAACCTTCTAGAATGTTCCCGACGAAAACACCGGAACCATTCCCCAATTCTGAAACGGGACTTTCCTTATATGAATCTTATTCTCCGGACCATTCCGAATCTCCTCGTGATATCCCGAATCCCATTCGAGACTCCGAACAACATTCGGACTCTTTCTCATCATTCCATAACTACTCAAACAACGTCGAATCCTTAAGTGTGTCTCCCTACGGTTCGTGAATTATGCGGACATGATCGAGACACTTCTCCGATCAATAACCAATAGAGGAATCTGGAAATTCATATGGCTCCCACATATTTCTACGATTACTTTGCGATCGAATGAACCACTTACATACGATATCAATTTCCCTTTGTCTCACGATAGTTTACTTATCCGAGGTTATGATCATCGGTATCTCTGCATACCTAGTTCAACCTCGTTACTGATAAGTACTCTTTTCTCGTTCCCGTGATATGTGATCCCTTTTGAGCCACTCACATGCTTGCAAGCTAATTGGATGACATTTCACCGAGAGGGCCCAGAGTATATCTATCCGTCATGTGGATGGACAAATCCCACTCTTGATCCATGTGTTTCAACCAATACTTTCTGAACACTCAATGACACCTTTATAGCCACCCGATTCACGGTGGTGTTTGATGTCATCAAAGCATCCATCCGCAAAGGTGATATGCATGATATCATGGTCGAAGGAATCGATAACTATGTATCGAAAGCATATAGCAATTGAACTATTAAAATGACTTGATCTTTATGCTACGCTTATCTATAGGAGTATGTCCACCATATCATTCTCCTAACGATATGATCTTGTTGTTAATAACATCTCAATGTTCATGATAGGGAAACCACAATCATCTATTAACCAACAAGCTAGTATTATACAGAGGCTTTACTAGGGACTTCAAATTAGGTTTACAAATCACACAAGTATTAATGTTTCCTTGTTAATACTATTATAGCATGAATGTAAACATTTATCATAAACACAAAGATATAATAATAACTATATTTATTATTGCCTCTAGGGCATATCTCCAACAGCCTCCCACTTGCACTAGAGTCATCTAATCTAGATTACATGGTAATATACCAACACCCATGGCAGTTTGGTGCTGGTCATGTTTTGCCCTCGGAGAGGTTTAGTCAACTGGATCCGCCACATTCAGATATGTGTGTACTTTGCAAATCTTTATATCCCCATCTTGGATATGTTCTCGAATAAGCGTGGCTTGATGTGCTTGATGTGCTTCTTGTGTGACCTTGGTTCTTGCGCATTGGCTATGGCCCATGTTATCACAAAGAGATAGACATTGGGTCCAGCACTAGGAACCACACCCAGCTCAGTAATGAACTCTTTCATCCATATCGCTTCTTGTGAAGCCTCGGAAGCAACCATGTATTCCGATTCAGTTGAAGATCTCACCACAACGCTTTGCTTTGCACCTCCAAACTAAGCGCCGCACCATTCAAAATAAATACGTATCCAAATTGTGATTTAGAATCATCCGGATCGGTGTTCCAACTAGCGTCGGTGTAACCATTAACAACGAGCTGTTCATCACCTCCATAAGAAAGAACCATATCCTAAGTTCTTCTCAAGTACTTAAGGATGTTTTGATCATTGTCCAATGATCCACTCCTGGATCACTTTGATATCTGCTAGTCAAACTAACAGCATATGCAATGTCGGGTCTAGTACATAGCATGGCATACATTAGAGATCCTATGGCTGAGGCATAGGGAGTCTTACTCATCCTTTCTCTATCTTCTGCCGATGTCGGACTCTGAGTTTTACTCAAGGTCGTATTGGGCAACATGGGCAAGAACCCTTTCTTGCTATCTTCCATTCCAAACCTCTTTAGAACTTTGTCCAAATATGTACTTTGTGACAATGATATTTGGTTTTGATCTATCTCTATAAATCTTTATGCCTAATATGTAAGTGCTCGCCAAGATCCTTCATTGAAAAACTATTATTCAAATATTCTTTGACACTATTAAGAAGGTCTACATCATTCCCAATCAACAATATGTCATCCACATATAGTATTAAGAATGCTACAGAGCTCCCACTCACCTTTTTGTAAATACAAGCTTCTCCATAAGTTTGTATAAAACCAAAACTTTTGATTACCTTATCAAAACGTTGATTCCAACTTCGGGATGCTTGCTTCAATCCATAGATGGACCGTTGAAGTTTGCATACCTTGTTAGCATCTTTAGGATCGACAAAACCTTTGGGTTGCATCATATACAACTCTTCATCAATGTCACCATTGAGGAATGCTGTTTTGACATCCATCTGCCATATCTCATAATCGTAATATGCAGCGATTGCTAACATAATCCTTACAGACTTTAGCTTCGCTACTGGTGAGAAAGTCTCATCGTAGTCAACACCTTGAATTTGTCGAAACCCTTTTGCGACAAGTCGAGCTTTATAGACAGTTACATTACCATCAGCATCTGTTTTCTTCTTGAAGATCCATTTGTTCTCAACAGCCTTCCGGCCATCCGGTAAGTCCACCAAAGTCCATACTTGGTTTTCGTACATGGATCCAATCTCGGATTTCATGGCTTCCTACCATTTATTGGAATCTGGGCTCATCATCGCTTCCTCATATGTCTCAGGGTCATCGGTGTTGTCCACCAACATGACACTCATAACGGGATCATACCAATCTGGAGTGGTACGATTTCTCGTTGACCTGCGAGGCTCTGTAGCAACTTCGACCGAAGTTTCATGATCATCATCATTAGCTTCCTCTCTAATTGGTGCAGGCACCACAGGAACTTCTTCCGGCGCTGCGCTACTCGTAATTTCGAGAGAAGGTTCGACAACCTCGTCGAGTTCTACTTTCCTTCTAGTCACTTCTTTCGAGAGAAATTCCTTCTCTAGAAAGGATCCATTCTTGGCAACGAAGATTTTGCCTTCGGATCTATGATAGAAAGTATACCCAATAGTTTCCTTCGGGTATCCTATGAAGACGCATTTTTCCGCTTTGGGTTCAAGCTTGTCCGGCTGTAACTTCTTTACATAGGCTTCACATCCCCAAACTTTAAGGAACGACAATTTAGGTTTCTTCCCAAACCATAATTCATACGGTGTCGTTTTAACGGATTTAGACGGTGCCCTATTTAAAGTGAATGCGTTGTTTCTAATGCATAACCCCAAAATGATAGCGTAAATCTGTAAGTGACATCATAGAACGAACCATATCTAAGAGAGTTCGACACGATTCAGACACACCATTACGCTGTGGTGTTCCCGGCGGTGTCAATTGTGAAAGTATTCCGCATTTCTTCAAATGCTCGCCAAACTCGTAACTTAGATATTCACCTCCATGATCAGAACATAGAAATTTAATCTTCTTGTCACGTTGATTCTCTACCTCACTTTGAAACTCCTTAAACTTCTCGAAAGTTTCGGACTTATGTTTCATGAAATAGATATACCCATATCTACTCAAGTCATCCGTGAAGGTAAGAACATAACGATAACCATCACATGATGCTACACTCATTGGACCACACACATCGGTATGTATGATTTCCAATAAGTCCGTAGCTCGCTCCATCATACCAGAAAATGGAGTCTTAGTCATTTTACCCATCAGACATGCTTCGCATCTTTCAAGTGATTCAAAATCAAGTGATTCAAGAATTCCATCGGAATGGAGTTTCTTCATATGCTTCACTCCAATGTGACCAAGACGACAGTGCCACATATAGGTCGAGTTATCGCTTGATTTCAAACGTTTAGCTTCAATGTTATTAATATGTGTATTTCCACCATCGAGATTCAACAAGAATAGACCATCTATCAAAGGTGCATGTGCATAAAACATATTACTCATATAAATCGAACAACCATTATTCTCGGATTTAAACAAACCGTCTGCAATAAACAAGATCCCGATATAATGTTCATGCTCAACGAGGCACCAAATAACAATTATTTAAGTATAAAATTAATCCCGATGGTATATGAAGGTAGCGTGCGACCGCGATCACATCAACCTTTGATCCGCTTCCTACGCGCATCGTCACCTCGTTCTTCACTAGCTTCCGCTTATTCTGCAGCCCCTGCTTGAGTTACAAATATGAGCAATCGAACCAAGATCAAATACCAGTGCACTACTACGAATACTAGTGAGATACACATCAATAACATGTATATCGATATACCTTTCTTCTTGATGTTGCCGTTCTTCAAATCCGCCAAGTACTTTGGGAAATTCCGCTCAAAGGACCTTCTCCTTTGCAGAAAAGCACAAAGATCGGCTTTGGGTCCAGCCTTGGTCTTCTTCGTTGGTGTGGCAACTTTCTTGCCACCCTTCTTGAAGTGTCCCTTCTGCTTAGACTTGCCTTTCTTGAATTTGGTGGTCTTATTGACCAACAACACTTGGTGCTCTTTCTTGATCTCCACTTCGCAGACTTTAACATAGCAAACAGTTCGCAACCGCTTGTTCATGTTCGCATGTTGTAGTTCATCACAAAGTTCTTGTAACTTGGTGGTAGTGATTGAGGACACTTGAAATCCCCAAAGCATTAGGAATCACTATACCCAAGCTTTGAAGTTTGTTTGCGTGCCCAGACATCTTAAGCACATGCTCACTGACGGAGTTGCCATCTTCCATCTTGCAGTTAAAGAACTTTTCAGAAGCCTCATAACTCTCAATTGCCGCGTGAGTCTCAAAGATCAATTTGAGATCACGGACAATATCATGTGGGTCTGAATTCTCAAACCTTTTCTGAAGCTCCGATTCTAAACCATACAAGATAGCACACTGAACTATGGAGTAATGATTCTTCCGAGCAAGGTAAACATTCTTTACTTCATCGGTAGCATCACCGCAGTGGGTCACCCCAGGTGCATCCAAAGACATAGGTCAAATTACTTGTGAGGACAATCCTCAAATTGGAACCAATCCATGAAGTTGCTTCCATTGTTTTTCAACTTTTCTTTCTCTAGGAACGCATTAAAATTGATGGTAGGGGCTGCCATTGATCTACAACATATTTGCAATAGTTTAGACTAAGTTTATGACAAATGGAGTTCAAATTAATAATAAAGTTTAATCTAGGTGAACTCCCACTCAAAACAACATCCCTCACATTGTTTTAGTGATCACACGAACCAAATCCACCATATCAAAACCGATCATCACAAGAGTTGATATAGTTTCAATGGCGAACAATCGACATGTTCATCATATCTACTATATGATTCATGTTTTACCTTTCGGTGATTCGTGTTCCTGAGACCATGTCTGTACATGCTAGGCTCGTCAAGATCAAACCTTAGCTACCGATAAGCAAATCTGGCCTGCTTACGTTGTATTCACTCATGAATCTAACACACCGATCATCACGTGGTGCTTCAAACAACAAGCTTTAGCAACAGTGCATACTAAGGGTGAACACTTTAGAACTTGAAATTTATGTGCATGAGGATCATCTTATAATGCTACCGCTGCTACTAAGCAATACAAGATGCATAAAGGATTAACATCACATGCAATTCATAATATGTGATATGATATGGCCTTTCTTCTTTGTGCTTCCGATCTTCATCTTCAAGCACGAACATGATCTCCATCATCACCGCATTGCATCAAGGTCAATGACGCTTCTCCATGGTTGTCGTCCACCGGCTTCAACTATTACAACTACTTTGAATAGACACGCGGGTCTTAACATAAATTAAAGACAACCATATGGCTCGCCGTTGCCAACTTACAATAAGGAACATTGCATACATCAAATATAATCACAATCATGGCCATATCACATCACTGCACCCCCTGCAAAACAAAGTTAGACGCCTCTACTTTCTTTGCATATTTTACGTGGTTTGGGGCTTTCAATAAGTGTCGTTCTAACTTATGAACAAGAACCACAACATTGATACTAGTATTGTTAATCACCCGTTGTAAATTGGATCTCCACTATCTTTGGGAGAAACAGGCACCCATAAAGAAAGACACTTATGCAATACGAGTTGCATGTCAAGCGTGGAGCAAGTCTCATGAACGATGTCATGTAAGGTTAGCCCGGGACGCTTCATCCCAACATCCCGCAAGATGCAAAGTACACAAGAAGCAATCGACAATAAAATCATCAATGCCCACAATGACCATTGTGTTCTACTCGTGCAACAGATCTACATATAGACACGGCTCTGATACCACTATAGGGTTTCGTAGCATGGAAAACAAAAAATTTCTACCGCATACAAACAAACAAGCCAAGATCTATCTACTAGATTGTAGCAACGAGTCGATGGAATAACTCACCCTCGAAGATTCCAAAGTGTTTAACGAGAGCAGATTCTCGTGGGTGATGTAGTCGTAATCTTTCCGATCTCAAGATCGCGTAGACGATCCTTCCGGTTCCGCCTGGCGTTCGCGATCGGTCACACGCTCGGTACTGACGAAGACCTTCCTCTCCTTGTTCCAAGAAAGTGCCGGAGGTTGTAGCACTCTCCTCGTGATTCGGCAGCGACGTGGTAATGGTCTTGGAAGTAGAGGGAGATCTCGCAGGCTTCGCCTTTTTGAGCGAGTATGGTGGAGTATGAGAGGCTCCTCGGCGATCTAGGTTTTAGATACACCAAGGAGGAGGTGCTAGAGCCGGCTAGGGTTTGGGGCACCCCAAGTCGTGACTAGGGCAACCTGGGAGGTGGCGGCAGCAGCAGGAGGTGGTGGCGCCAATCTAGGGTTTTGGAGGAGAGGTACTTGTGTGCTAGGAGGGAGCCCTGCCCCTCCTTATATAGGTGGAGGGGCTGGCCGGCCAAGGGGAGGGAGTGGAGTCCCTCCCCAACTCGGCTTGGGTGGGGCACCGGCTTGGGGAGGAGGGAATCCCTCCCCAACTCGATTTCCACTTCTCCTCCTCTTTCCAAAAAATTGCCGTTTGACTTTCAAACTAGCCGTTTGACTTTTCAATTTGGGATTTAAATAAACCCTTTATTTTGGACAGCAAAGACACCTAGTACATGATGCAATCATTCCAAATTACAATGACACATTCATGTACCCTCCCACCCGGAGTGCCGGACATTCCGGAACCTTCTAGAATGTGTGTTCTTCCCATGAACCACACATGGATCCACCAGTGTCATTGCATGTCTGCTCTTTTAATGAACCACAGCTAGAGTCATTGGATGTGTGTTCTTCTCACAGACCACATATCACCAGTGTCATTGCATGTGTGTTCTTCTCACAGACCACACATGGATCCACCAGTGTCATTGCATGTCTGCTCTTCTCATTAACCACAGCTAGAGTCATTGCATGTCTATTCTTTTCACAAACCACATATCACCAAAGTCATTGCATGTGTGTTCTTCCCATGAACTATAGATGGATCCACCGGTGTCATTGCATGTGTGTTCTTGTCACAAACCACACATGGATCCACCTAGTGTCATCGCATGTGTGTTCTTCCCATGAACCACACATGGATCCACCAGTGTGATTGCATGTCTGCTCTTTTCATGAACCACAGCTAGAGTCATTGGATGTGTGTTCTTCTCATAGACCACGTATCACCAGTGTCATTGCATGTGTGTTCTTCCCAAAGACCACACATGGATCCACCAGTGTCATTGCATGTGTGTTGTTCCCACAGACCACACATGGATCCACCAGTGTCGTTGCACGTGTGTTCTTCCCATGAACCACACATGGATCCACCAGTGTCATTGTATGTCTGCTCTTCCCATGAACCACAGCTAGAGTCATCGCATGCGTGCTCTTTTCACAAACCATAGATAGAGTCATTGCATGTGTGTTCTTCTTACAAACCATATCATGAACCACACCAAGTGTCATTGCATGTGTGTTCTTCTCACAAACCACACATGGATCCACCTGTGTCATTGCATGTCTGCTCTTCTCATTAACCATAGCTAGATTCATTGCATGTCTATTCTTTTCACAAACCACATATCACCAGAGTCATTGCATGTGTGTTCTTCCCATGAACCACACATTGATCCACCGGTGTCATTGCATGTCTGCTCTTCTCACAAACCACACATGGATCCACCCAGTGTCATCGCATGTGTGTTCTTCCCATGAACCACCCATGGATCCACCGGTGTCATTGCATGTCTGCTCTTTTCATGAACCACGGCTAGAGTCATTGGATGTGTGTTCTTCTCACAGACCACATATCACCAGTGTCATTGCATGTGTGTTCTTCCCAAAGACCACAAATGGATCCACCAGTGTCATTGCATGTGTGTTCTTCTCACAAACCATATCATGAACCACACCCAGTTGCATTGCATGTGTGTTCTTCCCATGAACCACACATGGATCCACCAATGTCATTGTATGTGTGTTCTTCCCATGAACCACACATGGATCCACTAGTGTCATTGCATGTCTGCTCTTTTCATGAACCACAGCTAGAGTCATTGGATGTGTGTTCTTCTCACCGACCACATATCACCGGTGTCATTGCATGTGTGTTCTTCCCACAGACCACACATGGATCCACCAGTGTCATTGCATGTGTGTTCTTCTCACAAACCATATCATGAACCACACCCAGTTTCATTGCATGTGTGTTCTTCTCAGACCACACATGGATCCACCAAAGGTCATTGCATGTGTGTTCTTCTCACAAACCACACATGGATCCACCACTGTCATTGCATGTGTGTTGTTCCCATGAACCACACATGGATCCACCAGTGTCATTGCATGTGTGTTCTTACCACAAACCTCATATGGATCCACCAGTGTCATCGCATGTGTGTTCTTCCCATGAACCACGCATGGATCCACCAGTGTCATTGCATGTCTGCTCTTTTCATGAAACACAACTAGAGTCATTGGATGTGTGTTCTTCTCACAAACCACATATCACCAGTGTCATTGCATGTGTGTTCTTCCCAAAGACCACACATGGATCCACTAGTGTCATTGCATGTGTGCTCTTCTCACAAACCATATCATGAACCACAGCTAGTGTCATTGCATGTGTGTTCTTCTCACAGACAACACATGGATCCACCAGTGTCATTGCATGTGTGTTCTTCTCACAGACCATGTCATGAACCACACCCAGTGTCATGGCATGTGTGTTCTTCCCATGAACCACACATGGATCCACCATTGTCATTGTATGTCTGCTCTTCCCATAAACCACAGCTAGAGTTATCGCATGCGTGCTCGTTTCACAAACCACAGCTAGAGTCATTGCATGTGTGTTCTTCTTACAAACCATATCATAAACCACCCCCAGTGTCATTGCATGT
The DNA here is from genome assembly GCA_023614405.1 of Avena insularis. Lineage (NCBI taxonomy): Eukaryota > Viridiplantae > Streptophyta > Magnoliopsida > Poales > Poaceae > Avena > Avena insularis. Next base: position 17,167 of record JAJUPC010000604.1, on the reverse strand, counting down.
GTGTTCTTCTCAAAAACAACACATGGATCCACCGGTGTCATTGCATGTCTACTCTTCTCATTAACCACAGCTAGAGTCATTGCATGTCTATTCTTTTCACAAACCACATATCACCAGAGTCATTGCATGTGTGTTCTTCCCATGAACTATAGATGGATCCACCGGTGTCATTGCATGTGTGTTCTTGTCACAAACCACACATGGATCCACCTAGTGTCATCGCATGTGTGTTCTTCCCATGAACCACACATGGATCCACCAGTGTCATTGCATGTCTGCTCTTTTCATGAACCAGCTAGAGTCATTGGATGTGTGTTCTTCTCACAGACCACGTATCACCAGTGTCATTGCATGTGTGTTCTTCCCAAAGACCACACATGGATTCACCAGTGTCATTGAATGTGTGTTCTTCCCACAAACCACACATGTATCCACCAGTGTCATTGCATGTGTGTTCTTCCCATGAACCACACATGGATCCACTAGTGTCATTGTATGTCTGCTCTTCCCATGAACCACAGCTAGAGTCATCGCATGCGTGCTCTTTTCACAAACCATAGCTAGAGTCATTGCATGTGTGTTCTTCTTACAAACCATATCATGAACCACACCAAGTGTCATTGCATGTGTGTTCTTCTCACAAACCACACATGGATCCACCTGTGTCATTGCATGTCTGCTCTTCTCATTAACCATAGCTAGAGTCATTGCATGTCTGTTCTTTTCACAAACCACATATCACCAGAGTCATTGCATGTGTGTTCTTCCCATGAACCACACATTGATCCACCGGTGTCATTGCATGTCTGCTCTTCTCACAAACCACACATGGATCCACCCAGTGTCATCGCATGTGTGTTCTTCCCATGAACCACCCATGGATCCACCGGTGTCATTGCATGTCTGCTCTTTTCATGAACCACGGCTAGAGTCATTGGATGTGTGTTCTTCTCACAGACCACATATCACCAGTGTCATTGCATGTGTGTTCTTCCCAAAGACCACAAATGAATCCACCAGTGTCATTGCATGTGTGTTCTTCTCACAAACCATATCATGAACCACACCCAGTTGCATTGCATGTGTGTTCTTCCCATGAACCACGCATGGATCCACCAGTGTCATTGCATGTGTGTTCTTCCCACAGACCACACATGGATCCACCAATGTCATTGTATGTGTGTTCTTCCCATGAACCACACATGGATCCACTAGTGTCATTGCATGTCTGCTCTTTTCATGAACCACAGCTAGAGTCATTGGATGTGTGTTCTTCTCACCGACCACATATCACCGGTGTCATTGCATGTGTGTTCTTCCCACAGACCACACATGGATCCACCAGTGTCATTGCATGTGTGTTCTTCTCACAAACCATATCATGAACCACACCCAGTTTCATTGCATGTGTGTTCTTCTCACAGACCACACATGGATCCACCAGTGTCATTGCATGTGTGTTCTTCTCACAAACCACACATGGATCCACCACTGTCATTGCATGTGTGTTGTTCCCATGAACCACACATGGATCCACCAGTGTCATTGCATGTGTGTTCTTACCACAAACCTCATATGGATCCACCAGTGTCATCGCATGTGTGTTCTTCCCATGAACCACGCATGGATCCACCAGTGTCATTGCATGTCTGCTCTTTTCATGAACCACAACTAGAGTCATTGGATGTGTGTTCTTCTCACAAACCACATATCACCAGTGTCATTGCATGTGTGTTCTTCCCAAAGACCACACATGGATCCACTAGTGTCATTGCATGTGTGCTCTTCTCACAAACCATATCATGAACCACAGCTAGTGTCATTGCATGTGTGTTCTTCTCACAGACAACACATGGATCCACCAGTGTCATTGCATGTGTGTTCTTCTCACAGACCATGTCATGAACCACACCCAGTGTCATTGCATGTGTGTTCTTCCCATGAACCACACATGGATCCACCATTGTCATTGTATGTCTGCTCTTCCCATAAACCACAGCTAGAGTTATCGCATGCGTGCTCGTTTCACAAACCACAGCTAGAGTCATCGCATGTGTGTTCTTCTTACAAACCATATCATAAACCACCCCCAGTGTCATTGCATGTGTGTTCTTCTCACAGACCATGTCATGAACCACACCCAGTGTCATTGCATGTGTGTTCTTCCCATGAACCACACATGGATCCACCATTGTCATTGTATGTCGCTCTTCCCATAAACCAAGAGTTATCGTGTATTGCGTTACTGCTAGAGTTATCAGATGCCACTCGTTTCACAAACCACAGCTAGAGTCATCGCATGTGTGTTCTTCTTACAAACCATATCATAAACCACCCCCAGTGTCATTGCATGTGTGTTCTTCTCAAAAACCTCACATGGATCCACCGGTGTCATTGCATGTCTGCTCTTCTCATTAACCACAGCTAGAGTCATTGCATGTCTATTCTTTTCACAAACCACATATCACCGGAGTCATTGCATGTGTGTTCTTCCCATGAACTATAGATGGACCACCGGTGTCATTGCATGTGTGTTCTTGTCACAAACCACACATGGATCCACCTAGTGTCATCGCATGTGTGTTCTTCCCATGAACCACACATGGATCCACCAGTGTCATTGCATGTCTGCTCTTTTCATGAACCAGCTAGAGTCATTGGATGTGTGTTCTTCTCACAGACCACGTATCACCAGTGTCATTGCATGTGTGTTCTTCCCAAAGACCACACATGGATCCACTAGTGTCATTGAATGTGTGTTCTTCCCACAAAGCACACATGTATCCACCAGTGTCATTGCATGTGTGTTCTTCCCATGAACCACACATGGATCCACTAGTGTCACTGCATGTCTGCTCTTCCCATGAACCACAGCTAGAGTCATCGCATGCATGTTCTTTTCAAAAACCACAGCTAGAGTCATTGCATGTGTGTTCTTCTTACAAACCATATCATGAACCACACCAAGTGTCATTGCATGTGTGTTCTTCTCACAAACCACACATGGATCCACCTGTGTCATTGCATGTCTGCTCTTCTCATTAACCATAGCTAGAGTCATTGCATGTCTGTTCTTTTCACAAACCACATATCACCAGAGTCATTGCATGTGTGTTCTTCCCATGAACCACACATTGATCCACCGGTGTCATTGCATGTCTGCTCTTCTCACAAACCACACATGGATCCACCCAGTGTCATCGCATGTGTGTTCTTCCCATGAACCACCCATGGATCCACCGGTGTCATTGCATGTCTGCTCTTTTCATGAACCACGGCTAGAGTCATTGGATGTGTGTTCTTCTCACAACCACATATCACCAGTGTCATTGCATGTGTGTTCTTCCCAAAGACCACAAATGGATCCACCAGTGTCATTGCATGTGTGTTCTTCTCACAAACCATATCATGAACCACACCCAGTTCCATTGCATGTGTGTTCTTCCCATGAACCACGCATGGATCCACCAGTGTCATTGCATGTGTGTTCTTCCCACAGACCACACATGGATCCACCAATGTCATTGTATGTGTGTTCTTCCCATGAACCACACATGGATCCACTAGTGTCATTGCATGTCTGCTCTTTTCATGAACCACAGCTAGAGTCATTGGATGTGTGTTCTTCTCACCGACCACATATCACCGGTGTCATTGCATGTGTGTTCTTCCCACAGACCACACATGGATCCACCAGTGTCATTGCATGTGTGTTCTTCTCACAAACCATATCATGAACCACACCCAGTTTCATTGCATGTGTGTTCTTCTCACAGACCACACATGGATCCACCAGTGTCATTGCATGTGTGTTCTTCTCACAAACCACACATGGATCCACCACTGTCATTGCATGTGTGTTGTTCCCATGAACCACACATGATCCACCAATGTCATTGCATGTGTGTTCTTACCACAAACCTCATATGGATCCACCAGTGTCATCGCATGTGTGTTCTTCCCATGAACAACGCATGGATCCACTAGTGTCATTGCATGTCTGCTCTTTCCATGAACCACAACTAGAGTCATTGGATGTGTGTTCTTCTCACAAACCACATATCACCAGTGTCATTGCATGTGTGTTCTTCCCAAAGACCACACATGGATCCACTAGTGTCATTGCATGTGTGCTCTTCTCACAAACCATATCATGAACCACAGCTAGTGTCATTGCATGTGTGTTCTTCTCACAGACAACACATGGATCCACCAGTGTCATTGCATGTGTGTTCTTCTCACAGACCATGTCATGAACCACACCCAGTGTCATTGCATGTGTGTTCTTCCCATGAACCACACATGGATCCACCATTGTCATTGTATGTCTGCTCTTCCCATAAACCACAGCTAGAGTTATCGCATGCGTGCTCATTTCACAAACCACAGCTAGAGTCATTGCATGTGTGTTCTTCTTACAAACCATATCATAAACCACCCCCAGTGTCATTGCATGTGTGTTCTTCTCACAAACCACACATGGATCCATCGGTGTCATTGCATGTCTGCTCTTCTCATTAACCACAGCTAGAGTCATTGCATGTCTATTCTTTTCACAAACCACATATCACCAGAGTCATTGCATGTGTGTTCTTCCCATGAACTATAGATGGATCCACCGGTGTCATTGCATGTGTGTTCTTGTCACAAACCACACATGGATCCACCTAGTGTCATCGCATGTGTGTTCTTCCCATGAACCACACATGGATCCACCAGTGTCATTGCATGTCTGCTCTTTTCATGAACCAGCTAGAGTCATTGGATGTGTGTTCTTCTCACAGACCACGTATCACCAATGTCATTGCATGTGTGTTCTTCCCAAAGACCACACATGGATCCACTAGTGTCATTGAATGTGTGTTCTTCCCACAAACCACACATGTATCCACCAGTGTCATTGCATGTGTGTTCTTCCCATGAACCACACATGGATCCACTAGTGTCACTGCATGTCTGCTCTTCCCATGAACCACAGCTAGAGTCTTCGCATGCATGCTCTTTTCACAAACAACAGCTAGAGTCATTGCATGTGTGTTATTCTTACAAACCACATAATGAACCAGACCCAGTGTCATTGCATGTGTGTTCTTCTCACAAACCACACATGGATCCACCAGTATCATTGCATGTCTGCTCTTCTCATTAACCACAGCTAGAGTCATTGCATGTCTGTTCTTTTCACAAACCACATATCACCAGAGTCATTGCATGTGTGTTCTTCCCATGAACCACACATGGATCCACCGGTGTCATTGCATGTCTGCTCTTCTCATGAACCACACATGGATCCACCCAGTGTCATCGCATGTGTGTTCTTCCCATGAACCACACATGGATCCACCAGTGTCATTGCATGTCTGCTCTTTTCATAAACCACAACTAGAGTCATTGGATGTGTGTTCTTCTCACAAACCACATATCACCAGTGTCATTGCATGTGTGTTCTTCCCAAAGACCACACATGGATCCACCAGTGTCATTGCATGTGTGTTCTTCTCACAAACCATATCATGAACCATACCCAGTGTCATTGCATGTGTGTTCTTCCCATGAACCACACATGGATCCACCAGTGTTATTGCATGTGTGTTCTTCCCACAGACCACACATGGATCCACCAATGCCATTGCATGTGTGTTCTTCCCATGAACCACACATGGATCCACCAGTGTCATTTCATGTGTGTTCTTCCCAGAAACCACACATGGATCCACCAGTGTCATCGCATTTGTGTTCTTCCCATGCACCACACATGGATCCACTAGTGTCATTGCATGTGTGTTCTTTTCACAAACCATATCATGAACCACACCCAGTGTCATTGCATGTGTGTTCTTCCCATGAACCACACATGGATCCACCAGTGTCATTGGATGTGTGTTCTTCCCACAGACCACACATGGATCCACCAATGTCAATGCATGTGTGTTCTTCCCATGAACCACACATGGATCCACCAGTGTTATTGCATGTCTGCTCTTTTCATGAACCACAACTAGAGTCATTGGATGTGTGTTCTTCTCACAGACCACATATCACCAGTGTCATTGCATGTGTGTTCTTCTCACAGACCACACATGGATCCACCAGTGTCATTGCATGTGTGTTCTTCTCATAGGCCATATCATGAACCACACCCAGTGTCATTGCATGTGTGTTCTTCCCATGAACCACACATGGATCCCCCGGTGTCATTGCATGTCTGCTCTTTTCATTAACCACAGCTAGAGTCATTGCATGTGTGTTCTTCTCACAAACCACATATCACCGGAGTCATTGCATGTGTGTTCTTCCGAAAGACCACACATGGATCCACCAGTGTCATTGCATGTGTGTTCTTCCCACAGACCGCACATGGATCCACTAGTGTCGTTGCATGTGTCTTCTTCCCATGAACCACACATGGATCCACTAGTGTCATTGAATGTCTGCTCTTCCCATGCACCATAGCTAGAGTCATTGCATGCGTGTTCTTCCCACAAACCACAGCTAGAGTCATTGGATGTGTGTTCTTCTTACAAACCATATCATGAACCACACCCAGTGTCATTGAATGTGTGTTCTTCTCACAAACCACACATGGATCCACCGGTGTCATTGCATGTCTGCTCTTCTCATTAACCACAGCTAGAGTCATTGCATGTCTGTTCTTTTCACAAACCACATATCACCAGAGTCATTGCATGTGTGTTCTTACCATGAACTATAGATGGATCCACCGGTGTCATTGCATGTGTGTTCTTCTCACAAACCACACATGGATCCACCCAGTGTCATCGCATGTGTGTTCTTCCCATGAACCACACATGGATCCACCGGTGTCATTGCATGTCTGCTCTTTTCATGAACCACAGCTAGAGTCATTGGATGTGTTTTCTTCACACAGACCACATATCACCAGTGTCATTGCATGTGTGTTCTTCCCAAAGACCACACATGCATCCACCAGTGTCATTGAATGTGTGTTCTTCCCATAGACCACACATGGATCCACCAGTGTCATTGCATGTGTGTTCTTCCCATGAACCACACATGGATCCACCAGTGTCACTTTACGTTTGCTCTTCCCATGAACCACAGCTAGAGTTATCGCATGCGTGCTCTTTTCACAAACCACAACTAGAGTCATTGCATGTGTGTTCTTCTTACAAACCATATCATGAACCACACCCAGTGTCATTGCATGTGTGTTCTTCTCACAAACCACACATGGATCCACCGGTGTCATTGCATGTCTGCTCTTCTCACAAACCACACATGGATCCACCCAGTGTCATCGCATGTGTGTTCTTCCCAGGAACCACACATGGATCCACCGGTGTCATTGCATGTCTGCTCTTTTCATGAACCACAGCTATAGTCATTGGATGTGTGTTCTTCTCACAGACCACATATCACCAGTGTCATTGCATGTGTGTTCTTCTCACAAACCATATCATGAACCACACCCAATTTCATTGCATGTGTGTTCTTCTCACAGACCACACATGGATCCACCAGTGTCATTGCATGTGTGTTCTTCTCACAGACCACACATGGATCCACCAATGTCATTGCATGTGTGTTCTTCCCATGAACCACACATGGATCCACCAGTGTCATTGCATTTGTGTTCTTCCCACAAACCTCACATGGATCCACCAGTGTCATCGCATGTGTGTTCTTCCCATCAACCACTCATGGATCCACCAGTGTCATTGCATGTCTTCTCTTTTCATGAACCACAGCTAGAGTCATTGGATGTGTGTTCTTCTCACAAACCACATATCACTAGTGTCATTGCATGTGTGTTCTTCCCAAAGACCACACATGGATCCACCAGTGTCATTGCATGTGTGTTCTTCTCACAAACCATATCATGAACCACACCTAGTGTCATTGCATGTGTGTTCTTCTCACAGACCATATCATGAACCACACCTAGTGTCATTGCATGTGTGTTCTTCCCATGAACCACACATGGATCCACCGGTGTCATTGCATGTCTGCTCTTTTCATTAACCACAACTTGAGTCATTGCATGTGTGTTCTTCTCACAAACCACATATCACCAGAGTCATTGCATGTGTGTTCTTCCCAAAGACCACACATGGATCCACCAGTGTCATTGCATGTGTGTTCTTCCCACAGACCACACATGGATCCACCAGTGTCGTTGCATGTGTGTTCTTCCCATGAACCACACCTGGATCCACCAGTGTCATTGTATGTCTGCTCTTCCCATGCACCACAGCTAGAGTCATCGCATGCATGTTCTTCCCACAAACCACAGCTAGAGTCATTGCATGTGTGTTCTTCTTACAAACCATATCATGAACCACACCCAGTGTCATTGCATGTGTGTTCTTCTCACAAACCACACATGGATCCACCGGTGTCGTTGCATGTTTGCTCTTCTCATTAACCACAGCTAGAGTCATTGCATGTATGTTCTTTTCACAAACCACATATCACCAGAGTCATTTCATGTGTGTTCTTCCCATGAACTACACATGGATCCACCGGTGTCATTGCATGTGTGTTCTTCTCACAAACCACACATGGATCCACCCAGTGTCATCACATGTGTGTCCTTCCCATGAACCACACATGGATCCACCAGCGTCATTGCATGTCTGCTCTTTTCATGAACCACAACTAGAGTCATTGGATGTGTGTTCTTCTCACAGACCACATATCACCAGTGTCATTGCATGTGTGTTCTTCCCAAAGACCACACATGGATCCACCAGTCTCATTGAATGTGTGTTCTTCCCACAGACCACACATGTATCCACCAGTGTCATTGCATGTGTGTTCTTCCCATGAACCACACATGGATCCACCAGTGTCATTCTATGTCTGCTCTTCCCATGAACCACAGCTAGAGTCCTCACATGCATGTTCTTTTCACAAACCACAGCTAGAGTCATTGCATGTGTGTTCTTCTTACAAACCATATCATGAACCACACCCAGTGTCATTGCATGTGTGTTCTTCTCACAAACCACACATGGATCCACCGGTGTCATTGCATGTCTACTCTTCTCATTAACCACAGCTAGAGTCATTGCATGTCTGTTCTTTTCACAAACCACATATCACCAGAGTCATTGCATGTGTGTTCTTCCCATGAACCACACATGGATCCACCGGTGTCATTGCATGTCTGCTCTTCTCATGAACCACACATGGATCCACCTAGTGTCATCGCATCTGTGTTCTTCCCATGAACCACACATGGATCCACCAGTGTCATTGCATGTCTGCTCTTTTCATGAACCACAACTAGAGTCAGTGGATGTGTGTTCTTCTCATAGACCACATATCACTAGTGTCATTGCATGTGTGTTCTTCCCAAAGACCACAAATGGATCCACTAGTGTCATTGCATGTGTGTTCTTCTCACAAACCATATCATGAACCACACCCAGTTTCATTGCATGTGTGTTCTTTTCACAGACCACACATGGATCCACCAGTGTCATTGCATGTGTGTTCTTCTCACAAACAAGAACACACATGGATCCACCAGTGTCATTGCATGTGTGTTCTTCTCACAAACCATACATGGATCCACCAATGTCATTGCATGTGTGTTCTTCCCATGAACCACACATGGATCCACCAGTGTCATTGCATGTGTGTTCTTCCCACAAACCTCACATGGATCCACCAGTGTCATCGCATGTGTGTTCTTCCCATGAACCACACATGGATCTACCAGTGTCATTGCATGTCTGCTCTTTTCATGAACCACAGCTAGAGTCATTAAATGTGTGTTCTTCTCACAAACCACATATCACCAGTGTCATTGCATGTGTGTTCTTCCCAAAGACCACACATGGATCCACCAGTGTCATTGCATGTGTGCTCTTCTCACAAACCATATCATGAACCGCACCTAGGGTCATTGCATGTGTGTTCTTCTCACAGACACACATGGATCCACCAGTGTCATTGCATGTGTTTTCTTCTCACAGGCCATATCATGAACCACACCCATTGTCATTGCATGTGTGTTCTTCCCATGAACCACACATGGATCCACCAGTGTCATTGTATGTCTGCTCTTCCCATAAACCACAGCTAGAGTTATCGCATGCGTGCTCTTTTCACTAACCACAGCTAGAGTCATTGCATGTGTGTTCTTCTTACAAACCATATCATGAACCACACCCAGTGTCATTCCATGTGTGTTCTTCTCACAAACCACACATGGATCCACCGGTGTCATTGCATGTCTGCTCTTCTCATTAACCACAGCTAGAGTCATTGCATGTCTGTTCTGTTCACAAACAACATATCACCAGTGTCATTGCATGTGGGTTCTTCTCACAAACCACACATGGATCCACCAGTGTCATTGCATGTGTGTTCTTCCCACAAACCACACATGGATCCACTAGTGTCATCGCATGTGTGTTCTTCCCATGAACCACACATGGATCCACCAGTGTCATTGCATGTCTGCTCTTTTCATGAACCACAGCTAGAGTCACTGGATGTGTGTTCTTCTCACAAACCACATATCACCAGTGTCATTGCATGTGTGTTCTTCCCAAAGACCACACATGGATCCACCAGTGTCATTGCATGTGTGCTCTTCTCACAAACCAGATCATGAACCACACCTAGTGTCATTGCATGTGTGTTCTTCTCACAGACCACACATGGATCCACCAGTGTCATTGCATGTGTGTTCTTCTCACAGACCATATCATGAACCACACCCATTGGCATTGCATGTGTGTTCTTCCCATGAACCACACATGGATCCACCAGTGTCATTGCATGTGTGTTCTTCTCACAAACCACACATGGATCCACCAGTGTCATTGCATGTGTGTTCTTCTCACAAACCATATCATGAACCACACCAAGTGTCATTGCATGTGTGTTCTTCCCATGAACCACACATGGATCGACCAGTGTCATTGCATGTGTGTTCTTCCCACAGACCACACATGGATCCACCAATGTCATTGCATGTGTGGATTCACCAATGTCATTGCATGTGTGTTCTTCCCATGAACCACACATGGATCCACCAGTGTCATTGCATGTGTGTTCTTCCCATGAACCACACACGGATCCACCAATGTCATTGCATGTGTGTTCTTCCCACACACCACACATGGATCCACCATTGTCATTGCATGTGTGTTCTTCCCATGAACCACACATGGATCCAGGAGTGTCATTGCATGTGTGTTCTTCCCAGGAACCACACATGGATCCACCAGTGTCATTGCATGTGTGTTCTTACCACAAACCACACATGGATCCACCAGTGTCATTGGATATGTGTTCTTCTCACAAACCATATCATGAACCACACCCAGTGTCATTGCATGTGTGTTCTTCCCATGAACCACACATGGATCCACCAGTGTCATTGCATGTGTGTTCTTCTCACAGACCACACATGGATCCACCAGTATCATTGCATGTGTGTTCTTCTCACAAACCATATCATGAACCACACCCAGTGTCATTGCATGTGTGTTCTTCCCATGAACCACATATGGATCCACCAGTGTCATTGCATGTGTTTTCTTCCCACAGACCACACATGGATCCACCAATGTCATTGCATGTGTGTTCTTCTCACAAACCACATATGGATCCACCTAGTGTCATCGCATGTGTGTTCTTCCCATGAACCACACATGGATCCACCAGTGTCATTGCATGTCTGCTCTTTTCATGAACCACAGCTAGAGTCATTGGATGTGTGTTCTTCTCACAGACCACATATCACCAGTGTCATTGCATGTGTGTTCTTCCCAAAGACCATACATGGATCCACCAGTGTCATTGCATGTGTTCTCTTCTCACAAACCATATCATGAACCGCACCTAGGGTCATTGCATGTGTGTTCTTCTCACAGACACACATGGATCCACCAGTGTCATTGCATGTGTTTTCTTCTCACAGGCCATATCATGAACCACACCCATTGTCATTGCATGTGTGTTCTTCCCATGAACCACACATGGATCCACCAGTGTCATTGTATGTCTGCTCTTCCCATAAACCACAGCTAGAGTTATCGCATGCGTGCTCTTTTCACTAACCACAGCTAGAGTCATTGCATGTGTGTTCTTCTTACAAACCATATCATGAACCACACCCAGTGTCATTCCATGTGTGTTCTTCTCACAAACCACACATGGATCCACCGGTGTCATTGCATGTCTGCTCTTCTCATTAACCACAGCTAGAGTCATTGCATGTCTGTTCTGTTCACAAACAACATATCACCAGTGTCATTGCATGTGGGTTCTTCTCACAAACCACACATGGATCCACCAGTGTCATTGCATGTGTGTTCTTCCCACAAACCACACATGGATCCACTAGTGTCATCGCATGTGTGTTCTTCCCATGAACCACACATGGATCCACCAGTGTCATTGCATGTGCTTCTTTTCATGAACCACGGCTAGAGTCACTGGATGTGTGTTCTTCACAAACCACATATCACCAGTGTCATTGCATGTGTTCTTCCCAAAGACCACACATGGATCCACCAGTGTCATTGCATGTGTGCTCTTCTCACAAACCAGATCATGAACCACACCTAGTGTCATTGCATGTGTGTTCTTCTCACAGACCACACATGGATCCACCAGTGTCATTGCATGTGTGTTCTTCTCACAGACCATGTCATGAACCACACCCATTGGCATTGCATGTGTGTTCTTCCCATGAACCACACATGGATCCACCAGTGTCATTGCATGTGTGTTCTTCTCACAGACCACACATGGATCCACCAGTGTCATTGCATGTGTGTTCTTCTCACAAACCATATCATGAACCACACCAAGTGTCATTGCATGTGTGTTCTTCCCATGAACCACACATGGATCGACCAGTGTCATTGCATGTGTGTTCTTCCCATAGACCACACATGGATCCACCAATGTCATTGCATGTGTGGATTCACCAGTGTCATTGCATGTGTGTTCTTCCCATGAACCACACATGGATCCACCAGTGTCATTGCATGTGTGTTCTTCCCATGAACCACACACGGATCCACAAGTGTCATTGCATGTGTGTTCTTCCCACACACCACACATGGATCCACCATTGTCATTGCATGTGTGTTCTTCCCATGAACCACACATGGATCCACGAGTGTCATTGCATGTGTGTTCTTCCCAGGAACCACACATGGATCCACCAGTGTCATTGCATGTGTGTTCTTACCACAAACCACACATGGATCCACCAGTGTCATTGGATATGTGTTCTTCTCACAAACCATATCATGAACCACACCCAGTGTCATTGCATGTGTGTTCTTCCCATGAACCACACATGGATCCACCAGTGTCATTGCATGTGTGTTCTTCTCACAGACCACACATGGATCCACCAGTATCATTGCATGTGTGTTCTTCTCACAAACCATATCATGAACCACACCCAGTGTCATTGCATGTGTGTTCTTCCCATGAACCACATATGGATCCACCAGTGTCATTGCATGTGTTTTCTTCCCACAGACCACACATGGATCCACCAATGTCATTGCATGTGTGTTCTTCTCACAAACCACATATGGATCCACCTAGTGTCATCGCATGTGTGTTCTTCCCATGAACCACACATGGATCCACCAGTGTCATTGCATGTCTGCTCTTTTCATGAACCACAGCTAGAGTCATTGGAGGTGTGTTCTTCTCATGCACCACATATCACCAGTGTCATTGCATGTGTGTTCTTCCCAAAGACCATACATGGATCCACCAGTGTCGTTGCATGTGTGTTCTTCTCACAAACCATATCATGAACCACACCAAGTGTCATTGCATGTGTGTTCTTCCCATGAACCACACATGGATCCAACAGTGTCATTGCATGTGTGTTCTTCCCACAGACCACACATGGATCCACCAATGTCATTGCATATGTGTTCTTCCCATGAACCACACATGGATCCACGAGTGTCATTTCATGTGTGTTCTTCCCACAAACCACACATGGATCCACCAGTGTCATCGCATGTGTGTTTTTCCCATGCACCACACATGGATCCACTAGTGTCACTACATGTGTGTTCTTCTCACAAACCATATCATGAACCACACCCAGGGTCATTGCAGGTGTGTTCTTACCATGAACCACACATGGATCCACCAGTGTCATTGCAGATGTGTTCTTCCCTGCACCACACATGATCCACCACTGTCTTTGCATGTGTGCTCTTCTCACAAACCATATCATGAACCACACCTAGTGTCGTTGCATGTGTGTTTTTCTCACAGACCACACATGGATCCACCAGTGTCATTTCATGTGTGTTCTTCTCACAGACCATATCATGAACCACACCAAGTGTCATTGCATGTGTGTTCTTCCCATGAACCACACATGGATCCACCAGTGTCATTGCATGTGTGTTCTTCTCAAAGACCACACATGGATCCACCAGTGTCATTGCATGTGTATTCTTCTCACAAACCATATCATGAACCACACCAAGTGTCATTGGATGTGTGTTCTTCCCATGAACCACACATGGATCCACCAGTGTTATTGCATGTGTGTTCTTCCCACAGACCACACATGGATCCACCAATGTCATTGCATGTGTGTTCTTCCCATGAACCACACATGGATTCACCAGTGTCATTGCATGTGTGTTCTTCGCATGAACCACACATGGATCCACCAGTGTCATTGCATGTGTGTTCTTCCCATGAACCACACATGGATCCACCAGTGTCATTGCATGTGTGTTCTTCCCACAGACCACACATGGATCCACCAATGTCATTGCATATGTGTTCTTCCCATGAACCACACATGGATCCACGAGTGTCATTTCATGTGTGTTCTTCCCACAAACCACACATGGATCCACCAGTGTCATCGCATGTGTGTTCTTCCCATGCACCACACATGGATCCACTAGTGTCACTACATGTGTGTTCTTCTCACAAACCATATCATGAACCACACCCAGTGTCATTGCATGTGTATTCTTCCCATGAACCACACATGGATCCACCAGTGTCATTGCATGTGTGTTCTTCCCACAGACCACACATGGATCCACCAATGTCATTGCATGTGTGCTCTTCTCACAAACCATATCATGAACCACACCTAGTGTCGTTGCATGTGTGTTCTTCTCACAGACCACACGTGGATCCACCAGTGTCATTGCATGTGTGTTCTTCTCACAGACCATATCATGAACCACACCCAGTGTCATTGCATGTGTGTTCTTCCCATGAACCACACATGGATCCACCAGTGTCATTGCATGTGTGTTCTTCTCACAGACCACACATGGATCCACCAGTGTCATTGCATGTGTATTCTTCTCACAAACCATATCATGAACCACACCAAGTGTCATTGCATGTGTGTTCTTCCCATGAACCACACATGGATCCACCAGTGTTATTGCATGTGTGTTCTTCCCACTGACCACACATGGATCCACCAATGTCATTGCATGTGTGTTCTTCCCATGAACCACACATGGATCCACCAGTGTCATTGCATGTGTGTTCTTCGCATGAACCACACATGGATCCACCAGTGTCATTGCATGTGTGTTCTTCCCATGAACCACACATGGATCCACCAAAGGTCATTGCATGTGTGTTCTTCCCATGCATCACACGTGGATCCACCAATGTCATTGCATGTGTGTTCTTCCCA
Source organism: Avena insularis (assembly GCA_023614405.1). Lineage (NCBI taxonomy): Eukaryota > Viridiplantae > Streptophyta > Magnoliopsida > Poales > Poaceae > Avena > Avena insularis. Next base: position 1,494 of record JAJUPC010000604.1, on the reverse strand, counting down.
TGAATCACACATGGATCCACCAGTGTCATTGCATGTGTGTTCTTCCCATGAACCACACATGGATCCACTAGTGTCATTGCATGTGTGTTCTTCCCACAAACCACACATGGATCCACCAGTGTCATTGGATGTGTGTTCTTCTCACAAACCATATCATGAACCACACCCAGTGTCATTGCATGTGTGTTCTTCCCATGAACCACACATCGATCCACCAGTGTCATCGCATGTGTGTTCTTCTCACAGACCACACATGGATCCACCAGTGTCATTGCATGTGTGTTCTTCTCACAAACCATATCATGAACCACACCCAGTATCATTGCAAGTTTGTTCTTCCCATGAAACACATATGGATCCACCAGTGTCATTGCATGTGTGTTCTTCCCACAGACCACACATGGATCCAGCAATGTCATTGCATGTGTGTTCTTCTCACAAACCACATATGGATCCAGCTAGTGTCATCACATGTGTGTTCTTCCCATGAACCACACATGGATCCACCAGTGTCATTGCATGTCTGCTCCTTCATGAACTACTAGAGTCATTGGATGTGTGTTCTTCTCACACTACATATCACCAGTGTCATTGCATGTGTGTTCTTCCCAAAGACCATACATGGATCCACCAGTGTCATTGCATGTGTGTTCTTCTCACAAACCATATCATGAACCACACCAAGTGTCATTGCATGTGTGTTCTTCCCATGAACCACACATGGATCCACCAGTGTCATTGCATGTGTGTTCTTCCCACAGACCACACATGGATCCACCAATGTCATTGCATGTGTGCTCTTCTCACAAACCATATCATGAACCACACCTAGTGTCGTTGCATGTGTGTTTTTCTCACAGACCACACATGGATCCACCAAAGGTCATTGCATGTGTGTTCTTCTCACAGACCATATCATGAACCACACCCAGTGTCATTGCATGTGTGTTCTTCCCATGAACCACACATGGATCCACCAGTGTCATTGCATGTGTGTTCTTCTCAAAGACCACACATGGATCCACCAGTGTCATTGCATGTGTATTCTTCTCACAAACCATATCATGAACCACACCAAGTGTCATTGCATGTGTGTTCTTACCATGAACCACACATGGATCCACCAGTGTTATTGCATGTGTGTTCTTCCCACAGACCACACATGGATCCACCAATGTCATTGCATGTGTGTTCTTCCCATGAACCACACATGGATTCACCAGTGTCATTGCATGTGTGTTCTTCGCATGAACCACACATGGATCCACCAGTGTCATTGCATGTGTGTTCTTCCCATGAACCACACATGGATCCACCAGTGTCATTGCATGTGTGTTCTTCCCACAGACCACACATGGATCCACCAATGTCATTGCATATGTGTTCTTCCCATGAACCACACATGGATCCACGAGTGTCATTTCATGTGTGTTCTTCCCACAAACCACACATGGATCCACCAAAGGTCATCGCATGTGTGTTCTTCCCATGCAC